>VMDR010000308.1:0-273972 GCA_007922815.1 Macrotus californicus
TCTGTAGGAAAGCCAGTTTCCTTTCTAGTGTTCTGGGGGCCGAATGGGTGTTCTTGGTGTTTTCTACAATGTTCAGTTTTAGTCCTGATTGCCTGAACAACTCGCAGTTTGCAGCACAGCACCAAAAATCCCATTCTGAAGATGTTTTAAGACTTTCATGAAGCCTTGACAGACAGGTCTATTTCAAATCTATGTCATCACTGAAGAGACACTGATTCCAGAGTCTGTTAACAAGTAAACTGTTTGCAGCTCCCAGAGAAACCCAGGTGAAAGATTTTGTAAATAAATGAAAATGAGTCTTGTCTGTTTGAAAACACCAATTTTCACTGAGGTTCTAATTTTGTTCCTCGTTAATAAGGAAAAGAAAATCACCATTTAGCTGGAGGAATAAAAACACCAAACGTAATACGTATGAGAAATGGGCTGTTTCAGGAAGCTACTTCATTGTTCAATATTTAAAATAATTCTGGGACAACTTTAACCTAGCTCTGTTCAGGGCCAAGACACAGCAGAGCATCTAGGGACTGCGGCGAAGTGGGCTTCCATTCAGTTAGTCAATGCCGGCTTGGTTCGGTTCCCTGCCCTTTGACCACTGACTGCACGCCAGGCTTGGGTGAGGTTCTAGAGGAAAGGCGGTGGATGTGGCTCTTCAACTTCTATCGTTACGAGAGGCCTAGCTGGGCGTCTGAGACTTGCCAGAGACACATAACTACCCCCAGGGCTTGATGCCACAGGGTCTACGTGACAGTAAGAAAAGGAGCCCCAAGTCACCCAGTCTGGTGAAGCTGCACTGGCAGCCAGCCCTATGGGGAGACTCTCACGCCCCTCCAGGCTCCACCTTGGCCTTGGACCTCCAGGTCTGGGGCAGTTCTGTGGACTTGGAGGTGATGCTGATTAAGCCTGGGTCATAGGTTTTGTTGAGTGCCCTCTGGGTCAACTTTTCAAAAAGAAAACCTATTGGTCCTGATTACTCTGGGCATTTATTACAGCCGGTAATCCCACCGATGCACAGAATTTTTTTTCTGGCATGTATTTTGAAACAAAATTTTTAAACTTAATTTTTTTTTTTAGCCCGGCAGCTGAGTGCGGGGGTTCAGATATCAGGCAGAGCTGGAGGTGACACTGGAAAAGCAGCCCCTTTGCGCTCATCAGTGTCACTCTGGGCAGGTCATTCAACGTCTCTCAGCTTCAGGTTCCTCATGGGTAAAATGAGCCTCATGGGTAAAATGAGGAGGCTAACAAGACCCATCTCATGAGGCTCTGCTGGGGATTTACACAAAATGCTGCGTCCTAACAGCATAGTGCCTAGAAGACAGCACATGCAAAAAAGTGGAGGCTATGAAAGTCATAATGTGTATAAAGACTGTACCAGGAATTATTTTATGTCATTGTATTACAGGACTCCCTCCCCTAATCCAGTTTTCCTTCTGCGGATTGTTCCCTATGGTCAGCTGTGGTCCAAACATGTTACATGGAAAATGCCAGAAATAAACAATACAGCAAACAACTCACGAGTTTGAAACTGCGTGCCGTTCTGGGTAGCGTGATGAAATCTCACACCAACCCGCCCCACCCCGCCATGCCCAGGATGTGAATCATCCCTGTGTCCAGCGTCTCTACGTCATGTGTGCGACTCGAATGTTAGTCACTGAGCAGCTGTCTGGGTTATCAGATCGACTGCTGAATCAAAGGGCTTGTGTTCAAGTCCCCCTTCTTTTACTGAATGATGTCCCCAAGGTGCAAGATTGGTGATGCTGGCAATTCACATATGCTGAAGAGAAGCTGAAAGTGTTTCCTATGAGCAAAAAGGGGAAAGTTCTCGACTTAATAAGAAAAAAAAATCGCATCCTGATATTGCTGAAATCTATGGTAAGAAGGAAACCTCTATCTGTGAAATTGAGGAGGAAAAAGAAATTGTTGCTAGTTTTGCTGTCATACCTGAAACTGCAAACGTTACAACCACAGTGAGTGGTAAGTGCTCAGTTACAATGGAAAAGACACTAAATGTTGGGGTGGAAGACACGAACAGAAAACGTGCTCTGGCCGATGGTGACGTGTGGCCCCAGAGAGCACTGGGCCCAAAGGAAGAGTCCAGCAAGGGGTCCCCTGAAATGGGGGACCACTTTCACATAACTTTTATTACAGTCTATTGCTATCATTGTTCTAGTCATTATTAGTTACTGTTAATCTCTTACTGAGCCTAATTTATAAGTTAAACTTGGGACATACCCCTGTGGATAAGAGGGCTGTGGCATAGAACACACTGTGCTATTGTTGTTAATCAGAGCATCTAGTTCACATCCAGAGGAAGCTCGGTTGGAGAAGACAGCCACCAGCACTGAGCTCTGGGTTTTCTGAGCTGGACCAACAAAGCCTCAAATGTCCCTATACCCAGGGCCTGCACCTCTCAGCCATGGGTATCAGGGCTGGTGTCAGTTCCTTTTCACTGCCTCTTATACGAGCAAAGAACTCTCCCTTCCATTCTTCTGTGTTTGCAAGTGGGGCTCAGGATCAGGCCGCATCATACCTGCCCGGATGTTGTTGAATTAGAACTACCCAAAAGTCTGATTAATTCCCATCTCTGCTTTAACTCCTGGATCTCCCCTGAACGCGGGTTGACGCAGAGGTCTAGGGAACAGAAAACTGGGCGGGTGGGTGTGTTTACCTCCTATTTCCCATTATTTGCATGAACCCAGTTATAACTGTTTTACAATCAAAGGGAATATGGAGGCTAGTTCAACTCTTGAGAGGAACTTCCCAGAAGACGGGGCAGGAGAGGTTTCTGCTCGCTCAGTTTAGGAGTCCCGGGCCCCACATCACTTAGCTCTGTTTGTACGTGCCCGTACAACGACTCTGGTAAGCTCCGGCCCAGAGGGGCTGCTGTCGGGGCACCCGCCTGCTCCCTTAGAGCTCTCCTGTCCCCAGCGTCTGGCATTCCGCTAGCGCTCAGTGTGTCCTTGCTTTGGTGGATTACTGCAGGGCCTGTCTGGGTGCAGGTCACTCAAACCAGCGGAGGCCGGTGGGAGAGTGGCCTCACACACCTCGTATGGGGAGGGTGTGTGCACTGCGGGCACCACTGACCACGGTGCAGAAAGAAATGCAGCCCAGGGCTGCCAACGCTTCCGGTTTGCTACAGGTCCAGAGCCGCATTTTCATGAAAAATATCGTAAGTTTTAAATATGAAATGCTAATTTCAAGTTTTAGAAAACATTTTATGGGATTAAGTAAATCTACCCATGCTACGTAGCCTGTGGTCTGGTTTAGAGCTGGAAGCAGGACCAGGACCAGAGTGCGCCTCCCTTCGTCCCTCAATAACGTAGAACGCTTGACAGTGGGTAGAGAAGGGACTGCTGCAGTGTGACGAGGGGTCTCTCCTGAGGAACCCGAGGGTGTGGAGGTGCCCAATGTGGGCAAAGAACATGGGATCGGGGGCCCCAGGGACCTCAGGTCTAGTCTCCTTGCTATCACCAACTTCCTGTTACCCTTGGTGTCTCCTTGTCAGGGTCAGGACTAGGGTGGGGGAAGTGGGGCACCCAAGGTGCAAAATGTCAGGAGGAGCGGCGCCCAGTCTAGCCGCGGCCCTGCCCTTGGCCTCTCTGTGCCTTATCCCAACCATAGGAGGTCGTCCTGTGGACACTGAGGTCCTTCCAGGGCCAGGCTATACCAGTGTCCCTGAATTTTCAAAGCTGGCAAGTGACACAAATGGGAGCAAGGCCTTCACAACAGTGCACACTGGTTCTCTGCGGACGGTTCAGCGGTGCCTCCCTGACCTCTTGGGCGGCGCATCTGCTGAGCCTCTCTTTGCTATATGTAGTCAGGAGAGAATGTCTGCAAATCTTTTTTCTTCTTCTACAGCACTATGAAAAAATTAACTATCTTATTAATTCGGTTTTCTCATTTTTGTTTCACTCGTCCATAGTCCTACTAGTTTCATTTTCACTAAACGTTTTTCTGACCCGGGATGGCATGTGGGGCAGGGAGGAGCCTGGTACAATTGGTAAATCATCTGCCCATCATCAATCCAGCTGGCAGGGACCAGAAACGCTTGGCTCAGAGTACCACCACCACCGATTCCTGACCGGACGGGGCTGGAAATGCAGTCCTGACACACTCAACCGCAGATAAGCGTGCCTCACTTAGAGAAAACTTAGTATGTGAGTCACCAAGCGAATGGAACATGTGGAAGTGAAAGGGCGATGATTTGGGCCAAAGGGCATATGACCCACAGTAAACAAAGCCCCTGAATTAAGAAACTTGACTGCCACACAGGAAGTTGGGCCTGTATTTTGGAAAGGTCTGGAGAATGGAGCCCCCAACTCGCTGAGTGCCAGAGTCAACTGGCGACATTCAGAAATGAGGAGGAACTGTCTCTGGGACGAGAGTATAAGTCAGTGAAAAAGAGGGATTACTTTCTGTCCCTTGTGAGTTTGATTTATGTTCAACTCTGTGGAGACCCCTAATCTGGGTGGAAGGAATGACAACACCGCAGGCTTGTGGGAGGTGCCGATGTCCTCCTTGGTGGTACCTGGAGTCACTGGTAGCCTGCCTAGCCCAGCTCTCGGGGCCAATTCACCCCACCCCACGGCACGCAGTGGCCATGCTTCCCGGGAGCCGACTGCATGAGAGCCTTGGCCGCACGGCTCAGGAAGGCGGCCTGGAAGGGTGAGTGATCGCACAGGCTCTGCTGCTTACTAGTCAGGCAGTTACTCGGCTTCCTGGACATGGGTTACTCTTCTGTATGACGAGGGTGACGAAAACAGCCCTTTCACAGCCGGGTTGTGGGGATGCAAAGGGATCACATAGATAAAAGCCCTGGCTACAGTGTCAGGAGGGGTCCCTGCCCAAAGGTTAGTTATTTTCACTGCATTGGGGTTCCCCCCTGAGGCACCCGGGGCCTTGGGAAGATTCACCCTACTCTACTTTTCTCTTTCATCCCATTCCTGGCTACTGGAAAAGAGGAAGCGGCGACTCCCTCCTTTGTCCACCACCCTCTGTGCTGGATGTGCCAAACGGGGTATAAGCCAGAAGTGAAGTCAAGGGTCGGGGGCAGATTTCAGTCTTTTCTGACCTTGTACCGTTTCCTCTCTCCTCACTGCCAGCGAGTGGTTCCGGCCAGCTCACCTCCTAAGTTCTTCTTCAATGGGACCAGAAAAACCGACCTCAGTCGTGATGGAAAGAGGCTTAATGGCATTTCCATCCACAGAAAAGAGGAAATCACAGGGCGATCCCTCAGGAAACACTTCCACTACCACAGCTGCCCCTTGAGCAACGTGAGTTTGATCTGATCTGCGCAGGTCCAGTTACATACGGGTTTGGTTTTTCACTAAACGCCTGGGCTGTCTTCTACCGGAGGTTGGGAGTCGGTGGATGCGAGGGGCCGGCTGTCCGCCCTTGATCTATGTGACTTTATACAAGGGGCTTGGGCATCCGCGGATTTGGGTATCTGTGGGGGGTCCTGGAACCAATCCCCTGTGGATGCTGAGGGACAATTTGAGTTTTGGGGGAGTCCACAAACATTATATGCAGATTTTTGACTGTGCCGGGGTTAGCACCCCTAACACCCACGTTGTTCAAGGGGCCACAGACTTCCCTGAAGTTACTTTTGAGAGTTTCCATGAGGTCATCATGAGTCTTTCCTTATTCTGTCCTTCATGCTGCATAACGTCAGAGAGAAAAGACACCTGAAATACTATGTTTTGTCTTCCTAACTTGCAGCCTCTGAAAGCTTTAGATGCTTAAAGATGACCTTTCTAGGGAAAGAGTGTTGCAAGAAGAGTGACTCCTTTTCTTTCTCTCCGAAGCTCTCTGGAGAATTTATTAAGTTAACATACGATGCCCTCACTTAGTTCCTATTTACTTTATTGTCAAGATTTTCCATGGTGCCTACGTTGTGGTTACAGAGAAGTATTATGAAATGTCGATGTGCAGATGAGATTTGGAAGGTCTGGGGTGGGAGGGGAGCTTCTTTAAATGGAGTTGTCAGTTCTAGCCAATTTCAGAATGGCTCACCATTAAGATGGATGGCTCCAGAGCTATGTGCCTCTGCTGGAAATTAAAAACCCATGGAATAACTGATTATGATTAATTTTAAGTACTTAGCCATGTGAAGCCAAATGAGAGTGCCTTTGAAACAAAGCTATTGATCTGGCTTTGTTTGGAATTGAGAAGATAAACTAATCAGATCCTGGAGGCTCTCTGCAATGATGGAGAATGGAAACTCTTTTCCATCACAGGTTTGTGAGTCTGAAGTTTGAGAGACTGAGGGTACCTGGAGACCAACTTTTCTGAGGAGTCCAGTGCTGTCCTCGACAGGGCTTTAGTGGGGGTGGGGGCGCGGGTGAGAGACAGTGAGGGAAGTGGAAGAGACACCATGTGGAGAGCCCCTCTTATGAAGTATATAAGGCACTGCTTCTTAACATTAAGGAAACGGACTCAGAGAGGTTGAGTAGTTTGGCCAAAGTCCCACTGCATCTGGGATCCCACATCCTGGTGTGTCTGATTGCAAAGCCCTTCCCTCTGCCCAGACAGCCTTCCTGGGGCGGCGAGACACTGCCAAGCCTAGTAGAGAGAACTAAGGTGCAGGCTGTCGGGTCCTCCCAGTGGCTTCATGGCAGCTGGTGACTTCCATTTCCTGGTTGCTTCCCAAGGAATTTTCTCATCCTTCCCGAGACTAGGGTGGTAATCTCCTCGCAGCCCTGTCCACAAAGGCCTTTTCTGTAGGCAGGGAAAATCGTGCCTACCCCCCTCAGCTCCAGTCTCTCAATGAGAGAAGTCCTAGGTTACTAAATTTGGGCTGGCATCCGCTCCCCAGCAGATGTGCATTTGTTGCCAGTTCCGGGGTCAGAGTTTGGGTGAGGAGAGACCATCCATCTTAGGAATGACAACCTAACCTCCCTGGCTGTGGGTCCTGTCTTTTCTGTGCTGGGAATCCTTGGCTTTCATCAGATTTCCAGCAGCTTGCAGCATCAGCATCCCCTTTCGTTTCCCGTGATTCCTCTTGGAATCACCTTCCTCTCATGCAACGTGGAGAGGATCTCTCCAACCCGGCGCTACTGTCTGGCAGGCCGGGTGGAAAGGAAGGCGAAAGAAAGCCCTTCTACTCCTTCTTTTATGTGCAAAGGGACATTCATTTATTTGTTTGACATTTACTCATTCTTCTGGAAGTCAGAGATACACGACCTGGTGACTAGGTAATTTTTTATTTTCAGGGGGATGCTCAACAAATCCCACACCTATCATTCACTGGATGGAACTGTACCATCAGAATCATTTTTAGAACCAAGCAATTACAGCACTTGGAAAGGAGAAGTTACCCCCAAGACATAGCAGCCAACCCCTTCATTTTCCAAATGAGAAAACTTCAGCTCTGAGTGAGGAAGGGACTTGCCCAAGGTCACGCAGCTAATTAGGAGCTGAGTCAGGACTGAACCCGGCTGTCTCCTGACGAAATTGCTGCCCCACTGACTGCCTTCCTCTCCAGCTTCCCCCCACCCCCGCCCCATTAGGGGCAGCTAGAAGTGTAACTTGGAGTGAGACCAATCCAAATATTTTCTTACACAATTCAACTTTAGTCTGAATGACCCCAATATGACTCCTAGCTGACTTTGCCCCTGGAAGTTGGGTTTCCTTAGCTAGTAGCCCCATTTCAACATCCTGAGCACAGAGAGGCAGCTCCCTGATAGGGTACACAGAGTGGGATTCTGGGGAGGGGTCCACTTCCTCTCCTCCTGCCCCACCCCCACCGCTTGGAGGTTACTGCTGAAAGTTGGGATTGAAACCTGGGGTGAGAGCCCCGGAGCAACGCGGTGACTGGACTTTACCTGGCTGTCTGGCATCTCCCAGTCCTGGGCCAAGGTCCCTTTCTGATTCTGGGTGATTCCCCACTGACCCCTGGTGCTGCTACCCTCTCTGGTCTCCCAGACCTGAACCCTGTCTCCTGCACGCCCACAGGCATACACACCCCACCCCCCCACCCCCTGAATGCTCGGGCAGGTGCTGGGGGGATACTCTGGTCCATCTGTTTTGCCCAGCAACAAACGCTGTGGGAGCACCGGGGCTAGGGGGAGAAGGGGCCCAACTGAGACTTAATTAGCAGAAGCCCCAGTTTGCGGGAGGTGAGAAAGCGCACTTTGCTGCCCGCAAACACTTTGGCCAAGGTGAGTGAGCCGGAGGCGTCCCCGGCCCCGCGATTTTCATAGCACTGCAGCCGCAGACCCAGAAACGCGCCCGCACGGAACCCCCTGCACACACACTCCCCCTGCCGCCTCCTCGCGCGGGCACGCACACACGCTCACCAGGCAGCGACCGCAAAATCAACTCACAGGATCTCCAGATCGCGCAGCGCTCGGAAGGCTCCATCTTCAATGCAGGTGATGTGGTTGTTGTCCAGTTGCCTGTGGAAAAGCAAGGGGAGAGCGTGAAGGCGGAGCGCGGGGCAGCGCCGCGGAGCGGGCGGCCGGCCGGGCGGGCGTCCCCGGTCCCCGGAGCGCCGGTCCCTCCACCCCTTGCAGGCTCCGCTCGTCCCCGCCAGGAGCTCCCGCAGAGCCAGCCTGTCTGCCACGCTGCTCCGTCTCTCCTCTCTGACTCTCTGAGAGGACTACACAGACGGGCGCACCCAACGCTGTCAGGTCTCAGTAAATATTAATTGCGCATTTTTTTTTTTTTTTTTTTTAGGCAGAAGGGAGTAATTTCATTACATTAGGGCATCCAATCCATTACGAGCTCTTACCGTCATGTCACTGAAACAATTTCATTAAGCTAAAGGCCTGTAAATCATTGGAGGTCACTGCGCTGCCCTCCGAGACCTCCCAGCATGCTTTCTTCCCTGTCCCCCGCGCCCGGCTCCCTTTACTGGAAGTTGCTCTGACACAGCGCTAAATCTCAGGGCTTGATCTGCCCAAGAGCGGCCAGGGTGCGTGGGGAATATACCAATTCCAAATTAGACTCGACTAATCTAATTTTATAGTCTTTTTATTATTCTAAGCACCAAATGTCTGTGGTGGTTTGATGCCTCTGTGCTTTGCTAGGGGGCCCATCTGGCAGGTCATTCTACTGAAGCTTTTTCTGGCTAAATACAGATTCCCTCAAACTGCACCAACCATCATCAGCGTTAAAGAAATCCATTGATGGAAGCGTTCCTGATTGGGGGTGGGGGGGTGGGGAAGGAATATCGTTATTGCCTTAAAGATGTACCACTTACAGCTAAATTGGGGAGAATTAGATGCACCTATTTCGGAACTCCGTTTTTATTTCCCTTTCCGAATTCTGAGTGTGAAAATAATGTCTTTTAGAAAGATGCCTTGACTAGTAGACAGTCTAGCTGGGGACGGAGGCATTTTAGTTGAGAGATAACAAATAGATGCTGTTATCTCCAAAGCAAAATGCATCTGGTGTGTAAGTCGGGATGTTTACCAGGACCGCATTCCAACTTGAATGTCATATATTATATATGACTCATTTGATTTCTAAAAGAGACGTTCTACGGAAAATGGTTATGATTTTGCACTTTGTGTGCCGAACACAGCATGGTCTTGGGGCGGTGGGGGAGGCTGGCCGAAAGAAGTGGCTACACCAAAAAACTTCCTTGTAGACTCTTTTTTCCTTTCCTTTGTCTCACGAAAAAAAAAAATTGGCCCTTCTCAGGTGAAGAGACCTCCTGGTTGGTGCTGGAATTTTCATTTCTAACTTGTGCTAATCTGTCCCAAGACCACTCCCTGCAAAACGGGTGTCAGAGCGACACTGGGCAACCCTCACAGAGCGTTTCATAGTTGGCTAAAGGCAGAGCTGAAATCAAAGTGCTGTTATCACTGAAGACTATATAGATGCAGGGCTGTGCAAATGAACGGGAGCGAGGTATGTGCAATGAGAGCGATCAGTGCCTCACACAGACGGGCTTCTGCTGCGGT
Organism: Macrotus californicus; assembly: GCA_007922815.1. Classification (NCBI taxonomy): domain Eukaryota; kingdom Metazoa; phylum Chordata; class Mammalia; order Chiroptera; family Phyllostomidae; genus Macrotus; species Macrotus californicus. Next base: position 9,906 of record VMDR010000308.1, read on the forward strand.
GCTTAGGGGGGCTTGGACCATCCCAACAGATGCTCGCGGTATAAGATACTAGACATTTAAAATGGGAAACAAATAGGAAATGGGTGTCTCAGGAAGCAGAACCTCTGTAGGCTCTCAAATTCTACGTGCGGAGTTCACAGTTCCTGCAGATGCCTCCTCGCAGGGAGTCTCCGAGCTTCCCCATCCCTACTTCTCCTGCAGCCCCTCCTGCCGGGTTTACCGAGTGTCCTTTCCGTAGGTTTCCCGAGTATGGGGCCGCTGATTACCGGCAGAGGGCCTGTGAAGGGAGCCTAGTCCTGCTGCCCCGCGTCGAGACTTGTCATCAGTTTAAGAGCCGATGAATCAACAACCCCTGCCCCACGCCACGGCCACCAAACCTTACCAAGCAGAAATCAGTGGGGCCGGCTTTTGCCTCCAAGAAATTGTTCCATGAACGTGCTGAATTCAGCACCACCCTCTTAAGTAGAAAAGTCTCTAAAGCATCAGACTGGGAAGTCCAGGGTAGCGTGTAGGGATGGCAGTTTGTGCCTCTACATTTGTGCAGACATTTTAAAGAGGTCCCTGCCATTAGCATATCACTTATTCGATGGATGTGGGAAGAGTTTTCTTTTCTTTCTCTTTTTGAGAGTACCAGAAACCAAATGTGTAGAATTTTACATGGAAAGAGTGCGATCTGAAGGGGAGAAGAGAAATTCGCAGAAAGAGAACAAAAATGAAGAGGTAGAGGAGGTTATAAAGGGCGTGGGGAAAGGAGATGTGGAAAAGATAAAAAAAAACCCACTGCGCAGTGTCCCATCAGGGTCCTGTGACCCAGGATACTGCAGTGGTGGGGATGAAGCGTCTCAGAGAGGACCCGGCCACTGCGGGGCCTAGGGCAGGGGTGTCTAATACGTCCTCAATTACACGATGTTGATGTATTTTTGGTGGGTGGCACAAGTTGACGCCTAGTTGTTTATTAGTAACAGGGAAGCTGGGCTTTAATATAAGCATCTCTGTGGGTGCGTTTTACAGACTGATTTAGAATGTACAAAGTCTATCAAATGTAAAATATTTACGTGTAAGTGTGCTTTTCTAGAAGACAGTTATGTATTATAACCAAGATGGTCTTCTTTCCTTCTAACCACAGATAAGCAGCATCCTGGCCTCAGACGGCATGTTCATTCCCACGATGCATCGAGCATTATGTGGGTCTGCAGGGGACACAGGCCTCGGAGGGTCCGGTCGGGCAAACAAAAACCCAGGTGACTTCACTTCCCAGCTCGTGTATGAACTCGTGGCACTAAGCATCTGAGTATTCGTAAAAAGCTCATCAGCTGCCTGCTATCAGTCCTGTTATTTCCTGCAAATGAGCTAGGTCCCTAAAACAAAGTAAATTCACACTTGGTTCAGACAAGTGTCCTTTTCTTTCTCCAGTGCGTCTCAGACACACAGAGCTTGGCCCTGAAGCCTGGGGCAGGGGAAGCGAAGCACAGGCAAGGCCAGCGTTTCTGTGAGGATGTTGGGAGTGGAGAGCTGCTGAACACGCAGAACCTTTTGGATCGAAGGCCAAAGCGTGTGACGCAGCAGTGTGTTTCTGGGGGTTGATGGGGGCCACTGCTGGTGACATATACTCTGAGCTCTCAGGTCAAAGGTCTGCATCGTACCTTTTTCAAAGATCCTCTCCAAAACCAACCAAAACAGCCCCCCGCCATTTCACATGAAATACCGTTACTCAGGGGGCCTGCTCAAGGGGACTTCAAAAACGGGCACAGGTCACTCGGCCACCTGAGGAGGCCTGACAGTGCTCTCTCCATTTTCCCTCGGCAATGAGAAGTGCATTTCACACGGCATCTGACTCCTTTCTTCCTAACGCACAAAACAACCCACGCCAGTGCCCAGTGTGGTGCTGGGGATGGTGCAGCTGGTCCCGGGTGGCTGTGGTGTGACTCCTTCTATTGCAAATGTGGCAAGGCTGGGTCCAAATCATGTGTGAGAAAGCTCTAAGCCATGAACCGTGCTCACAGCTGCAATCCTATGGCCCTATGATGGCAAATACACAATGACCCAGTGTTCCCTCCACAACCACACGGGATGCTGTCTTTCTGCCCCAACCACTGATGCTGGGGAGCATGGGGAGGGCACTTGGAATAAAGTGAGATTTCTAGGGGCTCAGGGTGAAGATGAGGAGCAGGAAAGGCCGTGGATGGAGGGCAGGCTGACTATTTTTTAGGTAATCAATTTAATTTACACTCTCCTGCCTGTGAATAAGCCCAGAAGCCCCAAAACGTTCTTGCTATTAAATTAACTGCTCTAATTTCCCCGGGCAGCTCGGATTTCAGCAAACAATGTGAGTGCTAAAATGATACCGCAGTCCACTTAGAAAGGAATCCTCAGACAAGAACTAAAGGCAGACTCCCTGAGAGGAGCTTCCCAGCTACTGTATCTTTATACTCTGAGAATATAAACAAGTCAGAAAGAAAAGCCAGCGTGAGCGAGGACTCAAAATAAACTCTACAAACAGCAGGCAGAGGAGAGTGCCTTTGTAAGAACTCCCTGTCCTAAGCATGCTGTCAGCACAGTCCATCTCTCCAGGCACATTTCAGATTTCATAATTGAGGCAGGGTACACTTACTTTGTGATTCACAAATCTGAAGTATATCTAAATCCTTATTTTTAAGATTTTACTTATTTATCTTTAGAGAAAGGGGAAGGGAGAGGGAAAGCAAGGAGGAAAAACACTGATGTGAGAAAGAAACATTGATCGGTTGCCTCTCAAATATGCCCTGACCAAGGACCAAACCCCACAACCCAGGCATATGTGCCCTGACTAGGAATTGAACTGGCAACCTTTTGCTTTGCGGCATGATGCCCAATTGAGCCATACCAGTCAGGGCTATAGCTTAACCCTTAAAGAAGAGCTTAAAAACACCTGGTTATAATATTAAGAGCATCTACCTATCTCCCAACTACCAGAAGAGAAGAAAGAAAGAGAGAAAATCCCATGATTTCAATGATGTATTTGAGGCCCCCGGAGAAATACCTTGAAAACAGAAATCTCCAGAAACAGGCTGTGGAGATCTGAAAGAAATGCAGAATTCCCAGCTAGTTATTCACATGCAAGCCCTACATACCCGGCACTGCCATCCAGATGTTCGCTTCTGGTCCAGATGCTCTGGGGCCCCCAGGCATCTCAGCCCAGGGATGGTTAAACTCAGCCTCGGGGTGCTATGGCTCTGGGCTCTAAATCCAGGGGCAGCATTTCTCTCCCTGGCAGCGACCCCCTGCCGTCCTTTCTCATGCTAAACCAGAGGGGCAGCTAAGGTTCAGCACCTTTGCTCATTTCTGAGCAAAACTATCTACACAAAAAAGACGAAATAAGTGGGAAGACTTTTGCATGAAATTCACAAGGGAAGCCTTGCTAGAAATTCAGAGCAAGTCCATGGTCTCGGAATCCAGCAATTAATTAACCCATAAGAGCCATTGAGTCGTATTAGATGTTCACAGTGGATTAGGTACCCAGGATAGAGAGCGAAGTGCAAGACAGCCTTTGAAAATATCGGGACGGTTACTGCCTACGGTTTTTACATCTCCATGATCTTAAAAGGTGTAAGATCACTAAAAACTAAACTAATTTGGATTTGTTTTTGATGAAATATATACGTTCATACATATACATATTTGAAGCGCACTTCTTATTCTACACCAAGGAGAAATAGAATGTTACAGCATTTAAAAAAAAATTCCTGGGGAAGTTCTGATTTCTTAAAAGGAGCCAGAAGACAAAACGTGAAGTAGCCTTGACAAACTACTTCTTTTCTCCTCCATTATCCAATTGTCCTTTAAGCAGAAAACAAGAAACCTACTAGCAATTCTGCCGTTGTTTTCTTTATGGCAGTTTAACATTCTAAAAAAAAATCATCACTGAAGAACAAATTACAGAAGCATTTGTCTGCTGCTGACTGGGGTCTTCAAAAGAAAAAAGAAACAAAACTCAAGGTTATTTTAACTAGCAAAAGGAAAAAAAAATGATGTTCCAAAGAAATGCGTACCTTCCACATAATTGAGTCCTGGTCACACTTTGTAGGCAAATCAAACACTTGATCTGAGCCGCAGTCTGCTAATGAATTGTCACTAAGTCTCATCATTAAGGAGCTACTGTGATGCCACGTTAAAATGACATCGTAAATGAGCAAAAAAAGAGGCGAATCTTTTATTTTGCATGTTTTGTGTACTTGCCCACCAGACCCAAGAATACATATCCATGCATACAGATATGTTTACTGATCCATGAATGATTTATCCAGCCACAAAGATTCCTGTCTATAGAACTGACGATTTCATGCCTCTTTTTCCTACATAATAATCACATGCAATCTCGTGCTACATATGCACGTAAGTGCAAATGAGTATTGTAAGTGACTGTTGACTGCCGGAATTTAATGTACCTGTATCCAGTCACAGTTACAGATTCACTCAGATAATCAGGTGATGGCTAGCATTCTAGAGGCTTCCACTAAACAAACCTACTTTGTAAAGCATGGAGTCCTGGGTAACTTCAGCAGTCAGGTCAGGACACCCTGCCTAGGTGTAGTTCAAAAGCGGAGCAGGAGTCTATCTTACCACGCGTTGTCACGCGCACGGTGCCGCCCGGCTCCCGTAATACCTTCACTTCGTATTTATCATGTTACTGCTCCACACCTGCAACTTCTCAGCAGGAGGATAACTGTGCCCACTCCAGTCCACGCACTTGCAAGTGGGCTCTGCCATGTGCAAACACAGATGATGGATTGGCACCGAAGAGGCACGCCAGAGCTTGGAGAGGAAAGGGGCGCCTTACACATCTCTGGGAAACAGCAGCAACTCCGCTTCTGTGTTTATACCGTTTCTGGTTTGTTGGAGATTTGGCAAAGGGACTCGTGCCGGAAAACGCAGGGGCAGAATCCCTGCGACCCGATTCAGCACGAAGGAAGGAGCGTTGCTGGGAAGACGCTGAGCTCCCATTTAATTGAGGCGAGTTTCAGTTGGAAACAAAGTTCTCACATTTCCAGAAAAGTGAAACAACAACAACAAAACCAACCAAACAAAAAGCAAATTAAACGAGAACACTCCGTTTTCACGATGAGAGAGCTTCATTTGTTTCCCCGCAACTTTTAGACCAAGGGACCGACGAAACTTGGTTATTGTTTGCAAAAGGTTTCCAGGCTTGCTTGCCTTAAAAATCCATTTTTTTTTCTTGTGTCAATATGTTATTAGGACCAAAGGGCTATGCACCTGGGATGTCCAACTTGCCAAAGTTTGCCTGGAACTTTCCTTGTTTTATCATTGAAGCCTCCTGGGAAACTCATCAGTCCTGGGCCAACTGTGATGCTTGTTCACTCCTTATACCCCTGGCGCTGACCTCACTGGAAATCGATTCTCAGCTCATCATCCCTTCGTCAGTGTCCCTACACCTTGAAATGAGTCACCAACTCAGCATGCAGTTATGTCAGCTCCCAAAGGCTCCTCATGCCTCTGCTGTAAGGCAGACGAGCTGTCCCTTTGCAAAAACACCTACGACTAGGCTGGGGGGAGCCCTGAATGTAGCTGAAATGTTCTACTGTGCATTCTCCACCTTCCTCACTGGGAACGAACATTTCTTTGTAAGAAGTACCATGTTTCACTCTGAAGCCTTGACAATGTCATGAATACTCAAGAGGCCAAACAAATAAAAGGATGTCTCCATAGCAATTGGGGCAGATTTCTGGTTTCCCTAGTTACACTCTTGAGTGATAACCACCTGGGGTTCCTCCCTGGCACAGAGAAGAGTGGGAGAGACAGGGGGAAAATGAAATGTGCTTTTGTTAATGGGCCTGAAAGTTATCTCCCATGTCTCTGTTTTTCACTCCTTTTTTTTTTTAAAGCCAACCAGCACAAACTGTAGTAAGTTTATAAAATTTTTCACCTTCATGGAGATTTCAGAAATTTCCCTTCTGAAGCTAGAGATAAACTAGCCCAGCCGAGTGAGGATGGCCACGAAGCAGCAGCTGGAGCAGACTCTCCTCCTAGGTTGATGCAGCTGCAGGCATTGGAGCCCGGGCAGGTGGGGTGCTGGCTTCCATTCGCATACGGTGCCGTAAGCGGCAGGCACTACACTGGGTTGAAGTCCCAGATCTCTCCCTGCCGGGGTGTGGACGGTGCGTCATAGGAAGTCAGCGACAGCCTCCCAGCGCCACAATGAGCTTTGTTGCCTTTACAAGCATCACATGGACCTCATATAGAGATGGAAGGCTTTCTTGAATTTACTCACACTTCCTGCCCAAACTAACCTTTTGGAGGCTCTCCATGTTTGCTGCCCAATTTGTAAAACAGAAGACTGCACCCCTGCAAATGTGTAGCCACGTGAACATAGTGATTCATGGTGGCCCCTGTGGTCCTGGAGGGCGGAGCATCGAGTCAGAGATCATTCTCGAGCCTTAAGGTTTTGGGCTCGCTGGGGACCAGGTCACTCCTTTCTCCTTTCCTGTTTCTCCCTTTGGGAACAGGAGTGCCTGTCCTGTACTCACCTCACCACTTTGTTTTGGAAGCCCAGGTTGGCAGCTGGAGAGCCGTCTTGCCCAGCATGAACATACCCCGAATCTCATCCATACCTGATTTTGATGGTATTTAGATGCTACTTTGGACTTGAGACTTTTATGTTGATGCTGGACTGAGTTTGGATCTGTTAGGATGGAATGAATGTATTTGTGTGTGAGAAGAACATGAAGGGGCAGTGGGGTAGGGACAGAATACTACAGAATAAATGTCTATATTGCCCCTGAATTTATATGTTCGAACCTGTTCCCCAAGGTGATTGTGTTAGGAGGTGGTGGTACCTTTGGGAGGCCACTGGGCCATGAAAGCCCCGCCCCCATGCGTGGGATTAGTGTCCTTAGAAAAGAGGCCCCTTCCCTGTGATGTGGCCATGAGAAGACAGCCCTCTGGGAATCACGCCCCCGGCAGACATAGAGTCTGCCAGTGCCTTGATCTTGGACTTTCCAGGCTCCAGAACTGTGAGAAATGAATCTCTGCTGCATATAAGCGACTCAGTCTGTGGTATTTTTGTCACAGCTGCCTGAGCGAACTAAGACACTGTCCAGGCCCCCGAGTCTCAGTCCCTTCCCCTATGAGATGGAGATAATAACACTTAACCCAAAAGGAAGTTTTAAGCACAAGAGTAATGAAATGTATGCACTCTGAAAATGTATTTGTGGCATTACTTAATTTTCTTTGCTTTGAAATAAATACTATTAAATACAGGAATTCATCTTATATAATCTCTAAATTCCCTTTCAGCTTGGAAGCTATGTGGCCTGAGGTCAATTTCTTAGGAGATTCTCAAGAAAAAGTTCCTGTTCATCTTACTTAGGTCGTTCCATGATTTGAGACTATCCCTGTATCCCTTCTTCTTCCGTCCCAGACCAAAGAAAGCATCTATTATCTGTGGTATTGAAGAAGTACTGTCTGAACTGAGGGCAGCAGTTGTGACTCACGTGCTTTTTGTGCTTCTCCAGCTGACATGAGACTGAAATATGAGAAGCCATCCAAACCCACACGAAATACAAATTTTCCTCTTATGAGGAGAGTGATGTTAACAGGCCCATATTCACAATTCCTACTGCAGAATTTAATCTTATTTCTTGGTGGTCATTTTCAATTAATTACCAATCAAGTAATGTACTGAGCACCTAAAATAGTCAAGTGCCATTCCATCAGCTACCTATGGTCAATAATTTCTCAATCCTAATGCTCCTTAATTAGTACATAAACCTCCAGGGACTCCCTACACTATAAATGGTAACAACGCAATCACAATAATAACTGCATGTAGTATCTATTTACTATTTTTAGGTCACGTATTGAGCTGAGCATCTTCAGTGCCTTATCTCGGTGCCAGTTCCCATGAACATGATCCCTATTTTACAGAAAAGGCACATGAGGCCTGGAGGGCTCGGTGTCTCAGCTCGGCTCCGAGCCAGGGCCTGTCGTGTGCTCAGAGACTGCAGGCGAGGCCGCATTTCTGTGAATAGCCCGGACTCCTCAGCAGGGCACTGCCCCACACCCCTCTATGCAACACGTGGATGCACCGAGTCTTGAACGTCTCACACCTTACTCATGCCCCCTCCTCCACTTGGGGAATCCCTTCCCAGCCAGCAAGTCCCTCCTTCTGTGGCCTTCAGAGGCCATATCTTCTATGACACCTTCCTGCACAAACTCAGGGAAAGTGAACTGCTCTCCTGCCTGGCCCTTTGGCCATCCCTCCATTAAAGCACTTATTTCCCAGCCGTGGGACTAGTTTCAAACAAATGAGGAAATCAAGGCTCAGAGAGGTTGTGTAGTATCATCAAAAGAACTCAGCTAACACAACAGCAAGTCAGGCTCAAACCGGTGTTCCTGGTCTGGGGGTCTGGGGGCTCACCCGCCTTGTTATCCCACCTGTCTGTGACTTTCCAAGTGCAAAGAGGGGCGCGCTATACTATGACTGCGTTGTGGTCTAACTCAGTTATCTGAGGCTGGGAAGAAGCTGGTGAAGAGAGTCAAGGTTATCTTCTTGGCATTTGCCACTGGGACCTCCTTGTTCTCATTGGCTAGCAAGCATTCTTACCCAGGAGGTGGTAGGTGAGGGCAGCACACTCCCCATTGTCCCCTCACTGTCCCTTGTGTTCTCCATCAGATTTCCTGGGGTTCCCGGGATGCTTGACTTTCCCAGGACCGCTGGGGGAAGCTAACTGATCTGAGTTGCGGTGGCTGGGATGATGGGCAGGCACCTACCCCACACCCTGAGGAGGTGACCGGTCACCTACTGGGACATGAAGGGTGGCTTCCTGACTGGACTGGACTGCACTGTGCTTTCTTCAGCAGGCGAGAAGCACACCCAGGGAAACGGCTCTCTTGGCTCCACGCAAGTGGCAAATAGCACGGACTTTCTCACTCCTTCCTGGGCATGGTCTTCCCCCATGGTGACACAGGCCTGTCATCCAAAGGTATAAGCCACAGCTCCTAAAACAACTGGGCAGCCCGAACCAGGTCATGTACCAGGATGTGCGAGGTCAGCGGCCAGCAGCAAGGCGTCACTCAAAGATATCTTTGTGGTAGCAGAAGCCAATTAAAATGTGTCTTGTAAGCTCAGCGTAAGGGGGATATCAGGGTCCTTGTAATTAACTGCTGGAAAAAGCACATCAAAACTCTGCACTTGGGCAGCGATGAAAACCTCATTCAGCTCACACGCAGAGCGTAAATACTCCAGGAAAAGGCCAGCCTCTTTTTCTGTACTATTACTTCTAATGAATAATGAATGCCCGGACTCTTTGGCAACAGAGGAGCAGGGGTGAGATAAACCTTGCTCCCGCCTGCACCTGCCCCAGAGTACCTGGCACATGGGAGGTGCTCCGCACAAACCCCAGGGGGTCACAGGGAGGCCCCTTACACCCACGAGGACAGCGACATGCTCCCGCACTGCTGGTGGGATGTCAAACGGGGCAGCGGCTGTGGAAAATGACTTGGTTCTCAAATGTGCGACATGGAGCACACAGATGACCCCACAGTTCTACTGTGAGGGACAGACCTGAGAGAGTGGCAACAGACGTGCAAACAAGACTCACACACAAACGTGCACAGCGCCGGTTACTCTTAGTAGCCACAGGCAGAATGACCCAAACGCCCATCAGCAGATGGGTGGATGGATGAACAAACTGTGGTGTACACCTAACATGGGGTACTATTCAGTCACAAAAAGGGGTGACATGCAACGCACGCTCCAACATGGATGCACCTCGAAGGCATCATGCTGAGTGAAAGGGCCGGACACAAAAGGACACATCCTGTATCAGCCCACTTTCGTGAAATGTCCGGGTCACCTTTGGAAACAGAAGATAGATTAGAAGTTGCCAGGGAGAAAAGGGGGAATGGGGAACGACTCCTTCAGGATAAGAAGTTTCCTTTTTTTCTAGATGAAATGGTGCTTGCACAACATTGTCAATATACTAAGTGCCGCTGAATTGTGCACTTTAACATGGTGAATTCTGTCACATGGATTTTACCTAAAAAACAGGGGAGCTCACTCTTTCCTTGCCAAGGAGGACCTTCAGGAGAGAGGCACACTGAGGGTGACTTCCCTGAGACAACAGCACAAATGAAGGCGGGGAAGCCCCGCGTCTTGCACCAGGCACCCTCAGGCTGCAAGCCCCAGTCTGTCTGGTGGGGAAAGCTGTACTTGGCATTGGAAGAGCAATGAGAATGAAGGAGAGAAACTGGGCGGGATCCAACGCACCTACTTTTGGGGATTATTTATAGCAAGTTTTAAAACTCTCCTAGCTTGCTTTGGGGAAACTACCAATCACTCCAGACTCAGGAAAAAATAAAATTGGTTTAAGCAAAGAGAAGGAAGTCGGTAAAATGGATGGAAATGGGGGAAAATCACCCGCTCGACTCCCAAGTCAAATATAAAATGGGGGCTTAGCCACTCTTTTTTAAACATCACTTTTTGTTTTTCGATGACAGTTGACACACAGCACTGTGTCAGTTTCAGGTGTGCGTCCCAGCGACCACACGTTAGGTAACTTACTGCAGAACTGCCCCGATGAACCTTCTGTGTTTTCCACACCACTGCCTGGTCCTCTCCGTAGGCAGCGTACAGGTGACTCAGCAGATTGGATCTGCAGTCAGAAGCTGACTTCCTCATTTTCCTTTTACCTTCCTCAGGTTGGTTCTTGGGTTTCCCTGTCCATGAAGCCTCAGAAGGAGGCCTGGGGTTCCCTTGGGGGCAGTGAGAGGCGTCTGACCAGCGATTCGTCCCTGCCTGGGCCTCTGTGTGGTGCCAGGTGCGATGGGAGCCCAGGGGCAAGGCTCCTGGGGAAGGGCCAGGTGAAAACGTGTGTGTGTGTGTGTGGGCGGGGGGGGGGGTGTCATTTTCCCTACTGCTTAGCTCCAAGTTCTCACAGTGTCACAGGACCATTGGGAGCAGTCACATTGGTCTCACTGAGCTGACTAAATCCAAAACAGCTGGAAGAGGCCAGAAGAACAAAGAACAGAAAGGGCCCCACAAAGCCAATCCCCACCTGGGGACAAGGTTAGGGGTCAGTTCTAGCAACACGCTTCCATGTCTGGAGCCACGGCTTCTGGCTTGTGGTTGCTGCCTTTTAGCTGGCTGTATCAGGCCTGAAGCCAGCTTCTGATTCCTCCCCTGCTTCCAGAAAAGGGAAATAAAGGCATGGCTTACACTGCAGTACTGAGGGTAAGCATGGGGTGCTGGGGAAAAAGAAACGAGTGGTTCTCTTTTCCCCATTTGCAAGCAGTGGCATTTTATCTGAGACGGTGTGGTTTAGTGGAAAAAATAAAAACAGTTTGCTTGGGAATCAAATGACAAGGGTCGTTGACCTTGCTGGGCTGGTGCCTGGCTTCTCCGTTCTAAAATCCTCCCCTCAGTAAAGCAAAAGTATGAAACAGGTAACTTCTCCTGTCGCCTCTGCCCCTGGCCCCCGTTCAGGGCTGCAGAGCTTGCATCCAGCCCCGGTCCTCACAGGATGGGTTTCTCTTCTGGCTGTTATAGGCACTGTCCCAGGAGACAGATTTTATTTCTAAGGCAGCATGTTGAGAATGCAAACAGGAGTCTCTCCCTGTCGAGAACAGTGAGGATGCAGATGTTCTGATGCATCGCAGGTTTAAACAGTAAGTTTCCAAAAAATGCAAGTATGGATGAAATGTGGTATTAACTTCTGCCAAACTGTTCCACGGAAATGCCCCGTATGCAGAGCCCTCAGCTGTGCCTGTCAGGTAGAGACTCATGGAGCATTTCTTTAAAAAAACTTATGTTCATTGATTTGAGAGAGAGAGAGAGAGAGAGAGAGAGAGAGAAACATTGATGTGAGAGAGAAATACTGATCAGTTGTCTCCTGTTCACTCCTGTTCAGGGCCCGACCTGGGACCAAACCCACAGCCTAGACATGTGCCCTGACCAGGGATTAAACCCGCAACCCTTTGGTGCCCAGGACGATGCTCCAAGAACTGAGCCACCAGCCAGGGCTCACGCAGCATTTCTTGGGTACGACCAGCCCAGCTCTCTGGAGCTTTTGGACAATTACAGGGCTAGAATGAGGGGTCAGGCTGCTCTGGCTCCCTCTGCCTTGTCTCTGTCTTCTCTTCCCGGTCAGAAACGGCGCCTCTCTCCCTCCTGTTAGGCACGGAGATGACTTGTGTGAAGCATTCAGTAATTTTTACAGCGGCCTCAGGAAGCTACAGCTAGACACCGACTGAGAGTGGGAATGTGGGGACCAGGGCCTCTGAGGGCGGAGGGGGAGAAGGCCACCTGCGGGTGACACCTCAAGCTGAGTGATCTGTCAAGAAGTCCTGCGAGGGACAAGGGCAGAGGACATCTTCTAGGACTTTCCAAGATTTGCCACTGAAGTCCCTTAGCAATGGGCCCCCTCTCCCTTCAGATACGACCTTTGGACTTGAACTACTCTTTCTGACAAGTCCACCTAGTTTTACATCCTAGCTAGAGGCGAGTTCCCTCGGGGCCCTTGGTTTGGGAAATGCAAGTTGCTTGGAGGTTGGACCTGAGGGGAAAAAAAATGCTCACTTCCAGGTCAAAAGTGCTGTTTTCTGCACCAAGACAGTGCCTCGATCTCTGTGCACAGAGTCCCCTAGAGCGGCTCCCTCCCCAGACGGGGGTCCAGAGCCTTGTCAAGCCTGTACTTGATGGAGAGAAACGAGTGTGTCTTCTTACACTCTCTCAAGCTCCCTAATTCCATCTTTTTCCCTTAAAAATTCCTTTTCAAATTTGCCCACGCAAGGTTTCCATTTTCCTCCTAAGTCCCTCACATCCATTCCTGGGCCCTCGTGTCAGGGGACTGACCTTGCCAGAGGATACAACACACACGCGCATCCCAATACACTGGACTGGGCGCAGGGGGCTCAGGGCTTGCACGTGACTTGTGAAGGGGGGTGACCGCTGCCCAGAGTGGTCGCTCGGCAGAGCACAGACGTGGCCTGGGGTGGGGCGAGCCCAGGAGTCCGGCCACCATGAGTAGTGCCACCTCACAGGCTCTACAACCGAGAGGTCGGAACCCATGTGAGCAGAGGAGAGGGCTGGCAAGGCAGAGCTAATGTTCCCTTCGGGTGTGATGGACAGCCGCTTCGGAACAACTTCCTGAGTGGCTTTTCCCTTTGGTCAGCACTGCGGTGGGCTCGGGGGGGTCTCTTTCCATCACGATGTCGACACGAACCCCTCCAAGAAGAGCGCAGCCCCAGAATTGTGTCTGTACAAAAGGTTTGCATTAACCGTAATGAAGCAAATGACAAAATCAATAAAGCAGGAATTGGCGCGGCTGTCATAAAGATGATGTAAATCCAGGGTTCATGACGGTTATGGAGCTATTTAGAATTGTAATTAAAACCAGCACCATTTTTTCAAGATAAAAGCCCCTTTGACAACCATAAATGCAAGCTACAGGAAATTTTCAACAAATATATTCAAAATTAATGTATGGCACAAAGATGGCATAAATTAACTGAGGATGATCCATAAGCCCTGGGCTTCAGGATGTAAGAGCAAGGAAAGAGAGTTCGATTTCGCATTTGGTTTTCCAGCAATGTGGTTTTCAATTTTAATCAAGTTAAAGCTTGACAGAGCACTTAGAGACCTTGAGTGAGTGGCATATTTCTGACAAGCACTTTTCAATGAGACTGAAATGCTGTCTCTGTATTTGCCCAACTAGAGATCTGACAGCACTTGCTATTTCATGCACCCCGTATCTTTCAGAAGAAAATCTAGGGAGCAGTGTGCACGCGCATGTGCAGGGGAAGACGACCCTTCGGTTTACTTGGAGTGGGGGCAGAAAGAGGTGGCGGATGAAGGGGATGAAGTAACCAGGTCTTCCAGTCCCAAGGAACTGTGTTCCTTGGACTTATTTTTTAATTCTGATTACAAAGTGGAGCACTGAGACATCCTGGGAAACACCCACCTGTCTACCTACCTGTACATTCACCTCACCCCAGAGCGTCACTGTTTGCTTTCAGGTCATCAACACTACCACCTGCTGTGGCCTCCAGTCCTGCTGAAGGAGATCCCCGCCCTGGGGGGGGGGGGTTACCACTGTGACGGATGCTGTGGGATGGGAGTGTTGGAAGCAAACCGCGAGATCATCGGGTCCAAGTCCATCATTTGTAACAGAAGAGGAAAGTGAGGATAAGACAGAGGAAAGTTACTTAAAATCCTGAGATGGCATTTGGCAGAACAATCAGGACCTGATCATGAACCCCTTAGGTCACATGCTCTTCAGAGAGAGAAGAAGAACATATGATACACCAACGAGAAAAAATAAGACGGTAGATGAGACTAAATCGCATTTATCAAGTCTGCAATGTCACTAGAATTCAGGGGTGCTTGCTTCTTTCAATCCATTTTGTCCTTCAAGGTGTGGTGAGGAGGCAGGAATTGAGGAGTCCCAGGAACTTAGGGGTGTATCATCATTATTTTGTATTTTCTGTATTTTATGAGTTTGATCATCTTGGTAGGGGGCAGAGGATGGGGGGGCAGAGCTTGCTGACTGGGGAGAGACCGCCCTCCCAGAGCTAGTTAATTCCTAGAGATAGGAAACAACTGGGCAGTGAACCTGTCATTCATATCCAAACCAACGAATCCTGGGTCCATAACCCCAACCACCTCCTTTCTCTAACTGTCACTCACAATCATTTCCCTTCCCTACGTCACCCCTGGCCAGCTCTCAGGCCACTGGGAGCAGCTGCTAAACCCCAAGGCCTGTGGGAATTATCTGACCAGCCCATCCCTAACTGTTTGCCCCGCCCTGCCTGACTTTTCCCAAGGCAACCTCAGTAAAGGCTGCTGCCTGCGCCCTCCCCTGGCTCCTGCTTCTCCCCCTTGCTGTGTTGCTCCCTGTGTGGTCTTGCATGCCGTTTGCCTCTCATTTGCAGGAGAACTCTGGGTAACGAGGAACTTTTCTTCCAACGGCCCTCACTTCCCTGTGTTATCGAGCAGCCACCTTCGTAAATTGAGACCCAGGCTCAGGTTAAAGGGATCCAGGTTTTGGTCATGACTTCTGCTCACTGTCTAAATGATCCTGGACAAGTTTAACCACCACGTTAAAAAAAAAAAAGAGGCGTGGGCTGGTTTTCCCTGGCGAGTCTCTGATTCCAAGCCCTCAATTCAACAGGCACCGAGGCTGGCTGAGGCGGAGGAACTGCACGCCAGCCAAACCACTTATTATAAAAGCACAGCTCGTACCTCTCTGGGTAGTAAATGGGCAAAGAAAAGACTTCATTTTAGGAAATCTAATTGAATTAAGGAGCTGATTCCAGAAAAGGGTCTTGGACTGAAAGCGCAGAGAAGGCTGCTCTTCTGTGATGAACAGCCCAGCAGAGAAAATTTGGACACACACAACTCAATTATGCTGGTGACAGAGGGTTCCCAGACTGTGCCTGGGCGTCTTAATTGCTGGCGAGGTGCAGACACTGTGAAGCAACTCCACAATGGACCCACTGGAAATGTTCTGTGCCAGCCCTCGTTTTACAAAGGCTGGTGATAGGTAAAGAGGACCCAGCAAGGTCTGATGCGAACAGTTCAACGTTGGAGACACCCAGGAGACCTTCAAAATCAGAACAGGAACCTCTGGTTGGGAGGCCTTGGGACTTTGTGTACAGGGCAAAGATGAACAGTTTTTAACATCTGCTGCTGGCTAGTGGCAGCAAGAGCATCGAAGATGTAACTAGGAGAGACTGGCCTTCGCTTTAGAAAGAGAACAGAAAAGGACCGTTTCTAAAGCAGGGTTACAGCTGAGAATCCTGGCTTTGTGGTCTGTGTATTTTCCCTGTATCTGGAAGGACAACATGCCCAGGGTCCAGTTTACCTCAGTGCAATATTTCAAATAGGGCATGGGCAGTAAAGGGCAGATCAAAAGGAACGGGCGGGGGCTGAAAGGCAGTTTTGGAAAAGCCCTTTTGTTTCCACCCCTGTGAAATGCCTTCAAGTTCCGGTGGCAAACACTTCAGAAACTGAGTACGTTCATTGAGGTTTTACTGCCCAGCAGTATCCTGGCCCCAGTATTGTTCTAGGCCAAGGCACTGTCCTGCAGCCAGGCCCTACTCCCCATCCACTTCTCTCTGGCCCAAAGCGGCTAAAGGTCCTTCAAAGAGAAAGTTTTGACTTCCTTATTGTCTGGCACGCTGCAGGGGAAGGAAGAGAAAAATGACCCTCTAGGGACACCCACACGACAAGACCCACCAGAAGTGCTCACACAGCCAAAACAAAGGCAGTCTGTTTCCACCTCGGAGTTCAGTTTGCAGACAACTAAACAGGGACTCAGTATCTGTGTCTCCACAATGAATCCAAGCACTGGCTTCTCTCTGTGGGTGCCCGCATGGAGCCGAGGGCACACTCTGAATTGGGGTGTGGGGTCTTTCCGTGGAAGGAAGCGAGCAAATGTGTACGGGGGTGTGAGCTGAATGTGCCTAAGGAGACAAAAGCGAAATTCAGCCAGTGATCTGATTGACATTTTACATGGGCAAGAGAACTGGGGATGGCCCAACAACAGGCCAATCCATTTCTGAAAGGTCACGGGGTTGGCCGCTGGTGATTTGTTGTTGAAACGTATCTCAGGGCCGGTCAAGGCCACAGTCTGAGATACCCGTGGAATACAAATAATTCCCCTCCTTCAAAACTGTCAGGCAACCCCTGGGTCAATGTGGCCGTACTTATGCAAATGGTAATGATCACAGTGGCCAGTTACGGAGGGTCAACGGTGACAGAGACAGGTGGCTGGCTCGTGAGTCTTGTGAGCTCTTGCTCGGAGAAAAAGCACACACCAGTAGTTTGTTCAAGGGAACGACGAAAAACTGGTGTGTTCCTGTTCCTGGGGCTGCGGTCAGACGGCTCCCTTTAACTCACACATTTTTAAACATGTAAACATAGGCACGTGAAAAAGGAAAGTTCAGAGAGCAACAGAGAGTCTAGAGTGAAAAGCAACCCCTTCCCCCCCTCTCCCTCCAGGTCTCTGCTTTGCCTCTTCAGCGGCAATGATGAGAGTTGTCTATACGTTTATCCACAAACATTTCACATATATAAAAGCACAGGAGAGCTACGAGCACACTGCTTTAAAGGCAAGCATGATAAGAAACCGTACTGACCTTCCTGCACCTTCTTTCCTCATTTATCAGCATCAGAGGCTGTCCTGCATCATATATAAAGATCAGTCTCCTTGCTCTTAACTACTCTATAATAGTCCCGTAAATGACATGCCATGATTCATTTAACTGGTGTCCTGCTGATGGGCTTTAGGGGGCTCCCGAGACGTCTCTCTACAAATGGTGCTTACCTATACATCTTCTGGGTTTGTATAAATTTGTCTTTAAAATACAGGGTGAGGAAAAAGGAGGTTCACAGTTGTTTGTGTGGAAAATAATACAAAAAATTACTAAATAATAATGCAAGAATAAGCGTGGTGTTTTGCATACTCACAGCTGTAAAGCTCCTTTTGCCCCACCCTGCAAATTTATACAAGTTCAATCGGTGGATTAAGGTGTACATTTATTTTCAACTTTACAAAAAGATTCTATTTATTATTATTATTTTTTTAGATAGAAGGGAAGGGAGGGAGGAAGAGGGAGAAGAACATCAATGTGAGAGAAAAACATCAATCTGTTGCCTTTGGCACGTGCCCTGACCAGGACCAAACCCTCAACCCAGGCCTGTGCCCTGATTGGGAATTGAACCGGTGACCTTTGCTTTGCCGGACGATGCCCTACTCACTGAGCCACACCAGTCAGGGCTGTGTGTTTTCAATTTTCCTAGCTGTGGCCAGACTGCTTGATAAGGGTGTTATACAAAGTGACATCCCCATCATCAGTGCAAAATATGCCCCACATCCTGGCCAGTTCAGTGTTCTATAAATTCTTACCAAGAAATTTAGGAAAAGGAAATCTCTCCAGCCGCATCTCGTTGCATGGGGGGAGTCGGAGGCCTGGCCTCGGGATGAAGACAACCGTTGCCGAAGCCTGCTGATGAAGGCTTCCTTCCCCTGCTCACGTCAGCTTTCTAAACAACGGGCCGCGGGCCAGATTTCCCCCTCTCTGGCACTTGTTATCATTAAGTAATGTGTGCTCATTGCAGAAATATTGGAAAACAGATAAAATAAAAGAAAATCACTCTTAGGTATTTACCCATGGGAAATGTAAATGTAAGTGCGCGTCCACAGCAGTTTTAGTCATAATAACCAAAGTTTGGAAACAACCCTAATGCCGTCAGCAGGAGGGGAATGGACACACAGATTGGGCTGTAGTCATATGGTCAAACAGGACACATCACTGAGAGACAGAGCAACACACGATAGATGAAGGAAGCTGGACGCACAAGACAGCACGCTGCCGGAGGCCCTTTGTATGAACTAGGGATACAGGCAAGGCTGTAGTGACAGGAAGCAGGCTGGTGGCGGCCAGGGCAGAGGCAGGGGACAGGGGATGGGCTCTATAGAGGCACAAGGCATGTTTTGGGTGGTGGTGCCGGGACCGCATGCTTGTTGAAATGCATCGGACTGTACAGTTGGAGTGGGTGCGCTTTACGGGAGGTGGAGAATACCTCCATCACCCTGATGTGAAAAGTTAAAATCACCTCAACTCCTACCACGCACAGTCAGCCTTTGTCGGGACCTTGGTTGTTGCCCTGCGGACTTTGTTTCCCGCCATGAATACGCATTCACGCGTTTAAATGCACTTTTCATTTTATTGTTTTAATAAATGGGAACATGTGGTTTGATAACCTGATTTTTTAGAAAACCTTATGATAGGTTGGCTCAATTCCTAAGAGTTCTTTCCCTCGTCTTGGCATCTCCTTCCTGCCCAGCCACGTGCGAGTAAAGCAACACCTGGGCAGAGTGACCCGGTTGGAGGAAGCACTGTGAGCTTTGGCCTCTCTTGTTTAATGTGCCTTTTTCTTTCTCTCTACAAGACGTGTGGCTCAAACCCGCCTCGGGCGCATGGCTACCCTCACACTGCCCTCCCCAGGGTGGAGCTTTCATTCACAGCTTGCTGGGCGCTCACAGGGAGGAACCCCAAAAAGGCTCGGAGGAAAACCAGAGGTCCTCCGCCCTCCACTGTCTGGGAAACAAAAGCCCCAGAGTGACTGAAAGGGAAGCTTTGTTCCTTGGCTTTCTCCAGAGGAGGCCCCCCCCCCCAGTTCTCCAGCCCACTGACAACATTCCAAGGGGTTGACAAATTAAGAACAACAAAGGCGCGGGCCTTGGGCACAAAAGGAGCCACAGCCGCAGGCTCGCTCAGCCCCAGAGGCACAGGGGAGAGTGTGACAGGATCGCCAGGCACTTGTTTGGCAGGCCCGCTGGGCTTTGTATCCTCTGACCCTCCGAACGCTCATTTTAATTCTAGATCAATTTCCTAGTATTGTTTTAAGAATAGTTAACAGTTTGAGTCAGATTACCGTGTCGGTTCAAATTTCGGCTCTGCTGTGCGGTCTTGGCAAACTACCTAACCTTGCCGAGTCTCAATTTCTTCCCTTTAAAAGAGGAGTAACCCCACCTGCTCTGCTGGGTTGTTACAACAATTAGGTGAGATAATAATAACCATGCACATTTGAAGTGCTCAGTGCTAGCTACTCTACAAACATCTAATGTAGGTACTACTTTTAGTTTCCATGAAAAAATAAAAATAAAAACAAGCTTGAGGAAGTGAGCAACTTGCCCAAGACCAGCGAGGAGGGTGGGACGCAAGCCAGACTTTGCTCATTCAATGCCAAATCCTCATTCAGCATGCCAGCAGCTCCCAAACGTTACAGAATCAGCTGAGGAGCGGGTTAAAAATGCAAATTCCTGAGCCTTGACCAGAACTTATGATTCATGCAGTCACTCACAGGACTCAGCAACCTGTGTTCTTAATGAGGTCCAGGAGATTTAGAAGCAGGTGGTCTTCAAATCACATTTTGGAAACACTGCACATGGCTATAATAAAATAATGCAATTATCACCTTCACAATTACTACTTTAAAAAGCAAAGGGAGAGAAACTCTCGGGTGGGCCAGGGATAGAAGAAGGAAGGGGACCACAGGACCTGTGAGCACTGGACTGTGAAGCTGGTTTCCAAAGAACAGGCCATTGATGACAGGGTGGAAACGGTGCTGGGAACAATGGAGGCACAGAGACTGCCCTCTCTGCACATGCAGATCTACCTGTCTAAAGAAATAACTGTGAGCCAAGCTAAAGAATGTGCCAGTCCTTTGGGATTTGGAGACTTTGGGACGCTTCAGTGAAGATGGCCGCTGGGGTATGACTTTGAAAAAGCACGACAAGGTCACCCACTTTGGGAATAGGCTGGGGCCACCATCTACGGATGCAGCAAACCCAATTCCTGACAGAGAATTTGGCCTGAAACCACTATGGGATGCAAATGAAATGCAAGTTCAGGTCCAGGGTCAGCGCTCTGCCTAGCACAGCTAACGGTGATGTAATGTGGTTTCAGGTGGATCTGACCCCAGATTGGTTTGTCTCCAGCCATCTTGATTGCCACCACAAGAGTCACTCTTTCGGGGCCTTTGGAGACCGGCAGATTCTAGCTGGCTTAAGGGAGCACGGTGAAACGTCAGCAATCTCTGCCGACATGCTGGCAAGGATGAGATGGGCTTCGGGAAAAACCACCAGACCCTTCCGCTCTCTTCTGGCCCTGCAGCAGGTTCTCCTGGGGGTGGGGGGCACCTTCTAAGTCTGACACCTGGAGTAGACTCTGACCCATAGGTGGTATGATTTAGCCAGTCGTGTGGATCCACAGTGTGTACCAAGGTTTTGGGCGAGACGCCAACATTTCAAAATCAGATGATTTCACATAGAAATCTAAAGTTGCTTCTTTTAGAAAAGATGAATAGAAATTGTTATGGCCCTGCCTATATGCGCCTGCTGGAACCGACTGGCAGTGACGGCACCCATCAGCCACCGTGTTACCACTCTCTGGGCTTGCTGAACGGCCCTCAGGCTGAGTGTCGGGTCATTTGTCGGCTCACAGAGTGTGAGTTTGCAGTCCCTCATGGAAGGGTTTATCATCAATACACTGGATCCGAGAGGATAGCCCAACAAATGCCAGCCCCATAGGCCCACAGTCCAAATGTGAGGGAACCTCTCTGCCTCAGGGAAGGTAGGAGGATGACTTAGGACGGGTAGGGGGTGACTATCAATATTTATTGAGCATCTACTTGGTGCCACACTCTGTCTGAAGTCCTGTCCATGTGTCATCTCATTTAGCATTCACATGGAAATTGATGGCTTAGTTAATGGTCATTCATCTTCATTTTATCGAGAAGGAAATGAAGCTTATGGGGGAGCACAAAGATGACACCCCAGCTATTGTGCTGGAGTCTGGCACTCCCTCCAGGGTAGTTCGTCCTTTGAGATGGCTCTGCACAACCTGGGACCCTGCAGGGGTGTCCAACATTCTGGCGTTTCTGTGTCGCACTGGAAAAAGAAGAGTTGCCTAGGGCCACACGTTAAGTACATTGTGACACATAATCACAAATAAATCTCATAATGTTTTAAGTAAATTTATGATTTTGTGTATCCTGGGCAGCGTGCAGCCTGCGGGCCTCAGGTTGGACGCCCCTGGAGGGCACTAAGCTTGTAGGACCAGAGAAGCAGGCCTGCTGGGGACAGGGGAGCACCCACCATCTCTAAGGAGAAAGTGGAGAGACTCACCTCTGGTCCGTTGTTGTCACACAGGACTGAGTATCCAGTGGTAACGCACCTGTTTTTTTCCAGAGAAGCTGGAAATCCAGATTTTTCAAGCAAAATTTGCTGATTTTTGAAACCCCCGTAAAGAAGAAATAAAACCTGTCTGGAGGTGGGATTTTGTCCATGGATTTTGATTTTCATTAAATGCTTTTCGAAGCTTAGGCAGCATTGCATAGAGGTCACAGGTTCTGGATTTAGACTCTCTGGGTTCAAATCCCAGCTCTGCCGACTATTAGCATCTGACCCTGGGTAAATCACTTCACTTCTTGGTCCCTCGATTTCAGCATCTGTGAACTGGTTGTCATGAGGGTTCAATGAGATAATGGGTAGAAATTAATCAGAACTGTATCTGGGGCAGGGTCAGGGTCCTACAAGAACTTTGTAACTGCTAAGAATGTCTGTTTGAGGCTACTATTCCGTTCCTGAGACAGTCTCTGCCTATTCTTTGTGGGGGTGAGCGGCGGGGGAGGGGTATGAGCACTTCAGGTTATATCATGGGCTTTCGTGGCATCGTAGAGCACATACCCCATCCCTGAGCCCAGAAGTGGTGCTGCCTCCAGGAGCAGAATGAACCAGAGCAAACTCCCACAACAAAATGCTAATCAGCTGTACAACCTCAGAACTGCTGCTGGAGCGTGAGCTGTGTGAACCACCCTTACCCAGGGGGTACTCATGTGTCTGGCAAGGTAGTTTTCCTGGCAGACGCAGACCCCGAGAACTGATCGTCGGCATTTAGAAGTAATTTATGTTCACGCGCTTGTGCCTGGGGACTGGTGAGAGAGCTCTGAAGGAGAGCGTTAACACTGCATGGAAGAGCTGTCGGTTTAAATGGACACATTGTTACAAATGCCCCTCTACAGAGCTGCACACCTCTGGCAGACACTAAGGTGCCTCGCTCTGGCGTGGCGGGCGCCATGCACACGGATCTGTCAGCTCTGATACAACACGGTGCTCTGAAACACCAACTCCGATGAGTGATCTGCACCCGCCATGAGCGGTGTCACGGCTGAGATCTCAGGCCCTGAAAGCCACCGTCCCGTGCCCCGCACACATGACTTCTTTCTTCACCCAGCAAATACTTTCTGAGCACTGTGGCTGACCAAGTCTTTCCCCCCGAGTCCTTATGAATGCTCCTTCCCAAACCACAAGCAGGGAGGTGGTACAGAAACGCTGGCTGCACTCAGACCTGCTGCCGAAATGTCTAACCCATCCCAAGGACGTCCGAAAAGTTCAGAAGCCCTCAGCTCCATTCCAGAAAATGTCTCCCGGCCAACATCCAAAGTTCTCTTTTCCCTTCCCCCGAAAGAAGGTGAGTCCAGCCCAAATGCTCTACCTGGGTGTCAGCTTCTAGGAGCGGGGATCTGGTGTTACCCTCACCCCCTTTTCTGCCATTCCCCATCTGGCCCTGGTTCTGGACTCTGCCGCCGAATTTGTCTCAATGGCAGAGTCTAGTTCCTCCCTGATGGAAGATGGTCTCGAAGAATCGTCACACTTCACAATGAGCACTGATCTGAAAGATTAACGACCTGGTCCAGTGATGTTCAGAGCCTTGTTGGTCTGTTTTCAAATAAGACTCTTTGTTACACAAAAGCCTCACTGTGAGCCCTACTGTCTGTCAGAGGCAATTTAAAAAATTTATCATGATTGAAAAGTAACTTTTCCTTTGTGGGTTCTCAGAGTTTCTCAAACACATGTCGAAGCCCCAGTGACAACACGTCCAGGAGTTACTGTGACAGAGGAACAGATGAAGACCAAGAGGGTCAGCGGCAGCCTGAGCAGTATCTGCTTCTCGTTGCTGCTGTGACAAAGGACCACAGACTTACTGGCTTACAACAAGAGTGTACTTTCTTGGGGTGTGGACGTCGCAAGTCCTAGGTCAGTGTCGCTGGGCTCAAGTCAAGGTGTGAGCCAGGCTATGCCGCTTCCGGCAGCTCTCGGGGACACCTGTTTCCCTGCCTTTTCTAGGGTAGGTTTTGTCCTCATTCCCTGCATTTCATGGTCTTTCCTCCACCTGCTTCCAGCACGTCTTCTTTCTTGTAAAGACTCTCTGATTACACGGGTCCACTTGAATAACACAGGATAACCGATCCATCTCAAGATTCTACACTTAATCACATCTGCGAAGTCTCTTTTTTTGCCATGCGGGGTACACAATCACATGTTCCGGGATTAAGGTGTGGACATCTTTGGGAGGGAGGCATTATATTCAGTCTACCCCAAAGCAGGCAGCAGTTGATGGCAGGGCTGTGACTAAACCCAGGACTCCTGGGCTCTTCTGGGGCTCTCTGTGTCTTGATGGGGACAGGAGGAGGGGTGGGACCAGGGCTAGGAAAGCACGCTCTCCCTGCCCCCCACCCAGACCAGTTTTGTACCTGGCCTACTACAAGCCGTGGCCCTGAACAGGACAGCCCCACTGGAAGAAAGAAGAGACGCGCAATGAAGTTAAATAGAAGGAAGAGTCGGGGTTGCCTGGGAGCCGGGATACTGCAGGCACGTATGTGCCTAGGATGGGACGATTCAGGCTGTCAGACGTCGTGACCTAAGCCAAACGGACCCTCACAGAGAGCAGAAATGCAGCAACATAACAGTCGTCACGAATCTCCATCCCAGCAGCATGAGGAGGGTGCCATTATTTCCACTCCCTATACGGGGAAGCTGAGGCTGAGGAGGGGTTACGTAATCGCTCATCACATCAGTGGTGAGAACCAGGGTGGGACTGCGGAGCGCTGGACAGGGGAATCTGAGCGCTTCGCCACTGCCTAAGAGTTTACGCCGAGTTTAGACACGACGCCAGGCCTGGGCAGGTTCTTTGCCTCACGGGTCTTCTCTAAATGAGGAGGAATCCTAATGCTCCAGCCTCAGGCTGTGGGCGGCGAAGCTGGAGACGCCCCGGGCTTCTTGCTGATCTGCTCTATGCACTTAAGCTTGTGGGGTGTCATTCAACTTCTCTCAAAGAAGAAGAAAGGAGATTCATGTTGTTAGAGTCTGGAAAACTGAGTAAATACAGAAGCCGCTGTGATGGGCTGTGACGAGGAATCAAGTCCCACCCCCAGATCCCTACTTCTGGAGCCGCCACACTGAATGGCCTCCGATGGGACACAAAGCCAGGATGTCAACAGCTACGAGAGTCTCCGCGTGTTCCCTCCACTGCAACGGTCCCGCCCCTCCTCTTCTGCCCCTTTCCTTTCTCTCTGCAGTTAAAAGTCTGCAGGCAAAAGCCCCGTCCAATGGTGGATGTTTCAAAAGACTGCTAAACCCAACTCTGAGGGGCCTGGAATCACTGCACCTTCTTGTAGGGGTACAGGAAAAAGTGGGGATTCTGTTTTACATATTTAAGGCTTTTTTAAAGGTTTTATTTATTTTTATAGTGGAAGGGATGAAGAAAGAGAGGGGGAGAAATATCAGTATGTGGTTGCCTCTTGTGCATCCTCTACTGGGGACCTGGCCTGCAACTCAGGCATGTGCCCCAACTGGGAACTGAACCAGCGACCCTTTGGTTCGCAGGCTGGTGCTTAATCCACTGAGCTGCACCAGCCAGGGCTACATATTTGTTTTCAGTCTCTTGCTTGCTGTGGATTTAGTGCTCAGAGGGCTTGAGCATCTGTGATAAGTTTAAAAAAGATTTTTGTCCACAAACAGAAATGTCCCAGATAATAAATTTTACTGCTGGAGATAGACTAATGGTCTCTATTATCCTGGAAAAAAAATTTAAGGCTTCTCTATGCTGCTTCTTGCTGCTTTGCATTTATTCTTCTTTGCTCCTGGACAGAGTTATGTTGTTTCATTCATGGCTTAGCTGCTAAGGGCTGGAGTCTCTTTGTTCTGAAAGTCACCCATTCATTCATTTATTCATTGTTCTGTTGAGTGACTATTACAACCCAGGCACAGGATCAACTCTTGCCAATAAAACAGTAAAAAGGACAGACTTGACCTGTTCCTCCACGCAGCTTGCAGGCTATTGAAGGAGAAAGACAACAGAGCAGACAGCTACGAGTTACAGTGGGTGTTACAAGGAATACCCAAAGCCCAGCAAAGGATCTCTAACACAGCCTATAAAACGGTGTCACCTGGGCGGGAAGGGATTCTACCTGTCACCTGCACAACTCCCAATTCTAGGCCCAGCTTCTAGGATGGGACACCTACCACCAGCATTTCCTTGCCATTGGATAACAACACCATCTCCTATCTTGTCCAGACAAATCAAGTCTAATACCAGCTTCTTCTGCTCGTTTTCTCATTTCAGGAGATTTACCTGAGTCCTTCCACCAGGGCTCATTGAGTACTTACATGGCTGGCCGCGGCCAGGTGGGGGAGAGTGTTCTAGAAGAGTGTGCATCAGACTACATATGCTCTTTGTGCATCTGTCTGCCTCCCTCTGTATGTGAAATTTCTCCAGAGCAGGGACTGTGTCTTATTCATCCTTTTATTTCTAGTACTTGCTTTGGGCTGGGCAAGGGTCAGGGCTCAGTGATGCTGTGCGGAAGAAGGAATGGAAAACTGGAAGAGCAGAAGGCAGAAGGAACAAAGGGAAGGAAAGGAGGAAGGAGGGAGACCGGGAGAAAGGAGGAGAAGCAGGCAGGCTGACACGATCCCTTTCTGTAGGCAGTTTATTTGGGTGGCACTCAGCAGACTGGGGTCCGGTCCAACTTCCTCCAGCAGCACTCTGAGCCTGACACGCTCGGCCAGGAATGCCAAGGAGAAAAGGCTGGAGAGCCTGCTGCACCCAGGACGGCGATAAATCAGTATCTGTTTGCCTCCTGTGAGCAGATTTCCCCCAATCTCTCTTCTGAGATGCAGTGTCACTTTCACCGTGAGAGGCAGGCGCTATTCTCCTGTCGGCATCCGCAGGGATGCCTTGCACTGGAGGCCGCCTCTGCCTCTGCCTGATAAGCCCTGGTGATGGGCACTCCATTCCCCCACCTGCTCAGCCCTGGTAGGCTCAGCTCCTTCTCTGCAGGTCTATGTGGTCAGACCCTGGCTCTTTTGCTCCACTGTGTCGGCCTGATTCAGGTCCCCGTCATCTCTGAACCGCCGCCTGGCTGCCCCTCTGGCTCACTGAGTGAGCTCCAGCCACGAATCTCTGGCAAGTGTTGGCTCTTTCACACACCCCTGTGCCTTCAACAGGCTGGTGATTTCTCACCTGCTGTTGCTTCTGCCCGGAACAGCGTCCCCCTGGAAAAACTCCTGCTTGTCCTTCAAGACCCAACCTGAGGTCACTTTGGGGGTGAAGCCAGAATCGGGCCTGTTAGTACCTCCAACAGAGTCCTACCCCTCTCCTGCCATGGCCCGATGGCTGCCTGGGAGTCCTCCGAGTACAGACATAGTGTTTTGTTCTGTCTATAATACTATTTTCATATTAACCATGTTAACAGTTGTGCATGACTTCTGTATGTAACAGGCCAACGGCAAACACCTGAGGAATGAATGAACAAAAACATTCCTTCGATGCATTTTTTATCTGCCTTGAACCACTCGGGCCCCGGTGATCCCTCAGTGACTGAGACAGGCAGGGTCCCTGTGTGCCCACGTTCATTCTGAAATGTAACTGGGTATGGGATTGAGAAGAGGGGCGGTGGGTGCCGGGGAGCTGCTTTAAGTGGGTCTGGGAGGGCCACTCTGAGGTGACACTTGAGCTGACACCTGAAGGATCAGAAGGAGCCAGCTGTGCGGAGGTCTGAGCGCTTAGCATAGCCCATGCAAAGGAAGCAGCAGGTGCAAAGGCCCTGAGGCAGCAAGGAGCTCAGTGTGTTGCAGGGATGAAATGGAGCGCAGGAAGCAGGGTACCAGGGAGAGAGAAGCCAGACCATGGAGAGCCTTGCGGGGCGTGGCCAGGCGTGTGAACTCTGTCCCAGGTGCTGCCACAGAAGGAATGGCTGCAGAGATTAGCAGAGAAGAGGCTGGCTAAGGAAGCTTCATGTCCCTTCCCCCACCTCCTTCACCCTCACCCGAGATTACCCCCGGCTCACTGGGGCGGAGACAGCCCTCATTAATCTCAGGAAGCGGGAGGGCAGCGCAGCAACTCAGACTAACTAGAGAACACAAAGGCCGCCTGCCTGGCTTTGTTTTGAAACCGTCAATTCCAAATTCTGCGAGCTGGCAGAGACAGGGCTTATTGATTTTCCCTTCTGGAATGCATGTCCTACAGAGTCCTCGCAAATAGAAACTGAAAAACAGAGGAAAACATAACTGCTGAGAAAGATAGGGCAAAGGGACACTTAAAAAAACAATCTATGCCGGTTTTTGTCTTTTTCTCATTATGCTTTGTTGGATTGTGGCTTGTCATCTCTCTCTTTTTTCCAATTAATTTCTTCTTTTCCTAGCTCTATGTCTTTCTGATTATTCGCGCTATCTCTCGACCCTCTCTCCCTGGCTCT
Source organism: Macrotus californicus (assembly GCA_007922815.1). Taxonomy (NCBI): domain Eukaryota; kingdom Metazoa; phylum Chordata; class Mammalia; order Chiroptera; family Phyllostomidae; genus Macrotus; species Macrotus californicus. The sequence continues at coordinate 38,005 of VMDR010000308.1, forward strand.
CCCTCTCTCTCGCTCTGTCTTTGCCCAGAGCCCAGCACAGCGTTCACATACAGCATGTGATACTGGTGTGCTGAATGTTGCTCTCTCCAGGTCAGACTCTCTGTCTCTTCCAGACAGGCAGCAGGGTGGGACCAGCCCATACAATCTGCTTTTAGTAACTGCACAGAGTGGTATCCCCAGCTAATCACTTTTTCTCTGGAGAAGCAGGAAGCAATTAGGGGTCTCCCTCCACTGCCTGGGGGCAAGGCGCCAAGTCCCTTCAGCACCAGTGTGACACGGGTGGCTCCACGTTCCCCCAGCGTTCCAGTGCCACCTGCCTGTGTCTTCTTAACTCTGCCCAAAGCTGCACGCTTGCCCACTTGCCTCTGTGAACCAGGCCTCCGCCCGCCAGCAGCCTTCTCCATTACTTCTCCTTCCTCCTGCCGCCAGCGTGGCTGAGTGTGGAGGAACCTGCGTACACAGAACTTTCTGTGGACAGAGACCCAAAGACGGCTGGGTGTGTGACGAAGGGCAGGCTTGGTGGGGGGAGCAGGGAGAAGCCCAGGCCCAGTGGCGTCTGCTGACTTTCACTACCTGGCACATGCTGGTGGAAACTTAAATTGTATCACCTGGAAAATGGGGAATATTACAGACTCCCTTCCCGAAGGAAAATGTCAGCATAAGCAAAGAAATCCATGTCAAAACTACCAAGTTAAAACAAGTAGAAAACCCTTGACGTTCTCATGGTACCATGATGAAGCACATGGTACCATGACAGGCCCAGCTGTGTCACTTCACAACCCGAGGGTCCGACAGGGCACATGCCTATGTTGCAGGCCAGGTCCCCAGTTGGGGGCATGCAAGAGGCAACCAATCAATCGATCTCTCACACATCAATATTTCTCTCCCTCTCTTTCTCCCTCCCTTCCCTCTCTCTGAAAATAAATAAATCAAATTAAAAAAAAATAAATTCATATATATTTTTGTATTTATAACTTATCTCCTACTCCCATTTCGCTGAAGGAACAGCACAGCCCCACAGCCCCACTGCCCCAGCTCACACAAGGTGACGGTGAAGGCCTGGTCCTCCCACTGAGGGTGATGATGGGGATGGATGTTCCTGAGATTTGAAACTTGCTACCCATCACCCACAAGACGATCTACATGCGGGTAACTGAGGCCTAGCAGGAGAAAGACCGTTTCCTTAACCAGTGTTATACGAACTTGATTTCTGTAAAAGGTCTCCCATTTTACACGTCTGGAAGCAAATTTAATACAACCTCCGTCATTGCTTCCACCCAGATGTTCCCCTCCTTGACCTTGCTCCTCAGCTCCAGTCCGATAGCTCTATTACCCACGTGACCTTTTCTCTTAAGGCTAATACATTTAGTTGAACTGTCCCTTATTGGACACATTATTAAAGCTGAGGCCCGCAGACATAGCCGTGGCTCACGGGCCAAAGTCATCGAACTGGCAGGAACCAAATGGCATGTTAGTCACCAGTTTCTGAACACACAGGAGATGCTCCATTCTCGTTGTCGGTGGAAGGCTTGGTATCACTGCACCCCCAGCTCGTGTTCTCCAAGCCTGGGGCCTCCTTCTGACCTTTCTGTCTCCAGGGACCAGAAGCTCCAAGAAAGCAGAGCTCACAGGTCGATACACTCCACTTTCTTTGGTCTCCCCGGAGCCAGCACTAGTAGGCTCAAAAACATGGATTTATTTATTGTTTAAACAATGTATTTATTTATTTTCAGAGAGAGGGGAGGGAGGGAGAAAGAGAGGGAGAGAAATATTGATGTGTGAGACATCGATTGATCGGTTGCCTCTTGCATGTCCCCCACTTGGGGACCTGGCCTGCAACATAGGCATGTGCCCCGATTGGGAATCCAACCCGTGGTCTTTCGATTCTCAGGCCGGCACTCAATCCACTGAGCCACACCAGCCAGGGCTCAAAAAAATATTTTGATGGCTGCCTGGATGAATGACTATGAGGATCTGCCAGCATTCTCTGCATTGTCAGAGCTTGGGAAACATCATTTTCTACTGTTCTCCCCCTGGCTCCCATGACTCACCATTTGACCAGTTCTACTGAGCTGGTCCCCACGGTTCCCCCTTTCACTTCTGAGGGCTTCCTCCCAAGTGCGAACCCTGAGCCCTCTTAGTGAACCACAGCCTCAACTCCAGCCCAGCCTCACCTTTTTTCTGCCTCCCCTGCCCTAGGTTTCTCTTCCACAATCCTTGTTCTCATCACAACCTTCCCCGGGCAGAAGCCAGCTGCTTTCTTAGCATCTGCATCTAAAGTTCATACTCCTTGCAGTGAGCCTTATTACCGTCTGGCTTCCTCTTTTCCTCCTGACCTTGTCACCTGCTATGATGCCTCATAGCCATCCCCTCTCCCACAAGATGGCTCTGTGCGGGTCCCTTGAAGCACACCTTCCACAGGTTCGCCTCCACACTTTGCACACACTATCTGCCTTGTTTATGCAGAATGATGATTGGAATTCACAGTGTGAAGTCTTCACAGTTACAACAACCACAAAGGAATACAGCCATAACGGCAGCTAGAACTTTCTAAATAACTTCCATGTGCCAAGCACAGGACTAAGCTATTCAGATGCCTTATTTTACCAACCTTCACAAAAAACCCTAGAAGGTGAAGTATAATTCTGATCCTCACCTCACAGAGGAGGAAATGCAGGCTCAGGAGAGTCAAGCGACGCACGGAAGGTCTCAGACTCGGCTGGCACACCGAACGGCTGGGAACCGGACACAGATCTGCTAGACCCCGAGGCCAGCACACTCACCTGTGGGCGACACTGCCTAAAGCTATTTTCCTTCTTTGACCTCTGAGAGCCCTTTACCATGCACAGCCACTTTTTGGGTGGATTGTTAAATCACAGAGAAAGCTCTCTTGAACCCCCACGTTTCTTGCACCCAGTTTTACCATAAGCCACCTGATAATGTGAATTACGGGACTTCTGGGTTGTGGCCAACAAATGTGCGTTGACTGAACTGATTAGGGTTGAGAAGTGAGCCATCCCCCTTCCGTTTTGCCGGTTAATCCATCCTTCCAGCAGGGGGCTTACTCCACTCCCCTCTCGCCCCAAGTCCACGCGCTGAGCCTGCTACAAACCAAAGGTACTCCTGCTGTCTGAGCCCTTGAGTCGTGAGTGTCTGCCCAGCCCAGAGAAGGAGGCACTGACAGCGGATCCTGAGTGATTCAGGAGCCCGCGCCCACAGAACCTTGAATCATGTAGCTGCCAAGGCCTTTGTGAGGTTCAGGATATTGCAGGAAAACAGCAACAACAAACCCCGCACCCCCAGACACTATAGAGAACCACTGTGAGATGCAGTTGCCTTCCCGAGAATCAAGAATGTGGTGGCAGTTACAAATGACAAAGGGTATCCAGCCAGTTCCAAATGCAGCGATGGAACAGTCCCACGCAGATTGCGGCTGGGGCCACAGGGATGGGCACGTGAGATGGTTACAGAGAGCGGCGTGTGCATGCAAACACACGCCAGTGCGAGCGTGTACAAGTGAGAACTGAGGAATCTGAAGGATAAGGTCGGAGGAGCACGCCCATGTTGGCTCCTTTGTTTTGATATTGTTCTGTATTATGAAAGACGTCCCACTGGGAGAGAAATGGGTGAAAATGGACCTGTTACCATTTCGTGACACTTCCTATGAATTGATAATTATTTCAAATTAAAAAACAAATCCAAGCGCCTAGCGATTTGGATCTGTCTATGTCTCCCCAGGGTCCTGGGACCAAGCCCCAGCAGGCTCTCTCCCAGATTCTAGTGATAGTAGTGAGAACTTCGCCTTCACGATCCGCCTTCTCTTCCCATTTATCGAACGTTTACTGTGTGCTACGCAGTATTTAAAACATTTTCTCTTTTGTATCAGAACCCCACCAGGCTGCCACCCCAGCTTTATAGGAGATAATGGCACTGGGAGAAGCAGACATGAGTCCCGGGCCACAGAGCTAGTGTGAGGCCAGCCTCCGACCCAGGTCTGGGATGCTGATGCTCATGCTTGGGGACGATCCTCCAGGGAAGAACAGGACTGCGTGGAGCTGTCGGGGCATTTGACATGTGTTCCCTGGAAACCACATAAGCACATCGCTCAGTCTGTCTCCAAGGTGCCTGGCCACGGCAGCACACGGCACAGTGACACTGCCTTCTTGCCCTGTCCCTCACCCCTGCTCTGGCCAGAGAGCCACTTCTGCGGCAAAGCAACAAAAACATTACTTACAGGTTCTTCACGTCAGCGATGCCACGGAACGCCTTCCTCGGGATCCCCAGGATCTGGTTTTCGCTCAGATCTCTAAACAAGAAGAGAAGAGGCACACCGAGTCAACCACTCAGGCCCCGCTGGATCTGCATCTCATTGTGATGACAAAACCCCTCGGAGGCTGTTTGGGGGACTGTTTAGTCTGGGCCCCAGGCTGCTACAAGCCCTCACATTGTTCCTCTGGAGATGGCCTTTGCTGAAATGGTTACCAGGCAGGAGCTCGCGCCTCCGGCATGGGCTCTGTGGGTGGTCTCGCACCTCCAGGCCATGAGCCAAGATGCTGGGTTATTTGTTGCGCACTCTGCACCTAATTCTCTGTTTTGCCACCTCCCAGGGACGACCCCCTGCCCCTCCTCCCCCACTGCGTCCCTCCCCTGCTCCAGGGTCCCCACCACTCCATCTGCCATCTCTCAGGGACCCTCTGCCTTTGTCATCTGGGATTGGAGCAGAGCCTGGTCATCCGGATTTCCCGAGAGGGACCGACTATCTCCGTTAATTCTGGAGCCCCCGAGAGCACTGGGAGCCTCTGGGGGTCATCGCTGTGACAGGCACGAGGACCTCACATGGCATTTCCTCAAGGCCGTCCACAACGGAGGTCCCACTGGCACCTTGTTGAGCATTATGCAGGGCTAAGGTGTTGCTCTGAGGAGGGTGAGGGACTCTGGAAGCTGGCTCCAACCCAGATCTTTTGCCAGGGTCCCCTAAGAACCCCCAAAGCCTCAAGTCCCTTTCCTAAGACCCGTGCGGTCTTTTTCGTCTCATTTCTCCGTTTTATTTACTTCTGTCTTTTGCTAGAACAGATGCCTGCACAGTTTTCATTCGTACCTGAAGCGGCTTGGGATCTCAGTGAGTAATCAGTCGTATACGTGCTTGTAACTATAGTTACATATATGAATCATATATACATACACATATGTGTGTATCTGCAGTTATAGATATAGATCTCCATTATTTTGAAAAGAACACAAAACCCTTCAGCTATTAAGGCCAAAAAATATTAGCTACCCAGACACAACCACTGTTACCAATTAGGAGTAATTTATATATAAATTTCACCAATATGATCTCATAGCATATAGCCTGTTGGAACCTCCTTTTCACTTATTATATTGAGAACATCTGCTCCTGTCGTGAGCAGTACACCTATGCCAACATTTTAATGCCTGGATATCATCCGTTGTATAGACGGCTATATAGATGGGTATTACTTAATTAATTAATTTGCTATTTTAGAAAACCCTAGGATGAATTTCCCTGCCCACACAGTTTGGGGCCCTTGTTCCCTGGTATAAAGTCCTACAAGGGGCAGGTGCTGGGTCAGAGGGCAGACACGTCTTTAACAGCCAAGTTGTCCCAGAGCCCAGTGTGCCAAGGGTCACTGTTGTGCCGATTCCCATGGGCGCCTAATCAAAAGCTCTAGCTGGTTCCCAGTGTAGCTGGGAAGAGAGGTCAGACCACCATCTTCCCCCAAAGCCTGGGCCTGTGCAGCTAACATTTCTCCAGGGGGCAGGAAGGAAACTAGAAAGTGGAGGAGGGGGGTCCTCTTCCCTCTGCCACACTCTGAGTGGCAGCAGAAACTCGAGAGGCTGGGGTTGCCTGGGCCACTGTGGGGCTCCGAGGCCAGGCTCAGCCTTGGGGTCGGGCACAGAGCCGCATCCTAGTGGCGTCTGGGGCTGGACAGCAGGGAGCTCTGCATCTCAAATCCAGTTTCCTCTGTCTGCCCCCAGTGTAAGTAAATTCAGATGCACAAGGGGCCTGCTTGCAGGCTCCCCTGGCTGGGCCTGATTCAATGAGCAGGGCTCCGGCCTGGAATCGGGGCGCTGAACAAAGCCCATGATGACAGCAAAGGTCAGGCAGTGTCACCAAGGCCACGCCTCTGCTCTCCATCAGCCTCCAAGAGAAGGGGGCCCAGGTCTTGTCATCTGACTAATGCGATTTCCACCAAGCCTCTGGGCCGCACCCGAGGCTCCGGCGGCCACAATGGGGCCAGTCTTTTCTGCCAAGCAAAGGCCAGTCTCCAGGACAGCAAGCCCCTGCCCACTCCCCACCCTGGCTTGGCTGTTGTCTTCGGCCGCTTTGGGAAACAGCTCAGGCCACACTCCTGGCAAATGGCTGCTGACCAAAATCTGGGCGGGGGGAGCAAACAGGAGAGAGGTTTAGAACTGCCCGCTCTGACTACACTTGGAAGCCACAAGAAGGAGCACGCACCCCAGCAGCACCCTGGCTCTTGAGTGTAAGGCTCCTGGACCACACAGAAGGAACGCCAGTGGCACAAAGGTTCTGGTCCGCAGTACGGTGGGGCGAAGAGAGGAGAGCAATATTTAAGCAGAAGGATCTGGGAAATCTCCCACAGGAGTGGCCACACAGGCAGAATCCTGTGCTTGGGCGGGGCTGCCACTTGGGTTTCTGCTCGCTGTGTCCTTGCTGTAAATGCCCCTCGTCCTGCCCCATGTCTAAGCAGCCCAGGCGAAGGCCCAGCGTTCTCCCTGCCACAGCTTTGCTGCTGCCACAGCTGAGCGAACCAGCGGATCGCGGGGCACTTCTCTGTTCTCCATGACAATCTGCTTATAAATTTTATTAATTTTATTTTCCATCGCGCCTCCCCTCTCCGGCGGACAGTGCCGTGGCCACCCACGCGCGGGCGTGTGTACCGATTTCATAAATGCCTCCAGCAGGCTGACAAACTGACAGCTTCGACGGTGTTAACTGATGGGGCGTGGAGGAGGGCGCAGGGCCGGTGCTTCCTTTTCGGCGGCTGTCCCTTCGCAATTATCTCGGGGCCTTTGTGAGGGTTCCTAATAGCGTGCTTATCTCTGCGTGATGCCGGGGCATGGAGCTGTTGTTAAGTGCTATCCTTGAGAGAGACAAGAGCCCCCATTTTCAGCTGACACTTAAATAGAAATAACAAAATCTATCCGTAGCGCCCCAGAGTCTAGTTCTGGCCAATTGCTTCTTGAGGGTTGAGCACTTGCCCCTTCCTGAGGGGAAATGCTGGGAAGTGACCAAAGAAGGGAACTCATTTTTTTTTTTTTTTAAACACTACTTGAAAGGCAGGTGATTGGAGCAGGGTGGGAGGGAAGGGTGCTGGGGTTTTTCTGAGGGAATAGAGGAAGACGCTGGTGGGAAAGGCTCTCTTGGTTGGTAAGTGGGGTTACGAATTGGGACGCCTCTTTAAATAATTAGGGCTCTGAAAGAAAGGGAACTGCATTAGCTAAAGTGCATTTTCCTGCTTCCGGAAAATGATTAACCAACTGATTATTCCGTCCAAAAACACAAGACCAAAGAGGACGTATTAAGGAGACACTAAGTCAAATAGAAGTTGGCAAGAACCAATATAACCTCCTTCCAGCCACCCCCCCGTTTTTAATTTACTAAAATGCTTTGGACACAGATTAACTTTCTTTGCAAATTTATTATTGCTTCATCTACCTTGAGACGGGAACTGCAGACACTTTGATAAATGGATTGAAAGGTTGTCTAGTTCCAATGGAGCTTTTGATGGGCTTCCCGGGGCTCTCCCTGCAATGTCAGGCTGGCTTTGTTCTCAGAGCAACAGTGAATGGCAGCCCCCACCATCACCCCCAGCCCCGCCCACCCCAAGTTTACCCGGCCAGAGGAGAGGCAAGGAGCAGGGAAACGGCCTGCTCTCTGATCCACTAGAGACAATGCACGCATCTCGGTCATATTCACACTTCTAGGAAGTCCTGTCTGTGTTAAGTGGCAGTTTTGGGCCAGCTGTGGGGGGTGGGGGGGTGGAATTTGTCCCTAGATATCAATCTCTCGTTATCCAGAAGGTATAAAATGGGGCATGGAAACTACCTCAGCCTCGGGGAATTCTCGTGTCTGAGGTGGGTGGAGCCACTTGTTACCGATATGATCATGCCAGCTATGGAAACGCCCTATGCCTCAGTTTCCCCAAACTGTACAGTGGGGCTCTTATTTTACTGATTTCAGAGGTTAGTTGCGAGGGTGGAATGAGCTGGCACATGTGTGCACTCTGCACAGCACATGGAACCCTGCAGATGTTCAACAAATGGCTGTGCTTGTTTCTCAGACTGCCCCTCCACCCCGCAACTGTCCGCATTTACATCGCGGAAAGCATCATTTATCCTCAGGACAGACAGACGCCTACAAGTCTGCAAAGACTGAAACACACAGATGCTGCTAACGTCCTCCCCATGAAACCCAGGGGAGGGATTAAAGTGTCCCTCCTCTATCACCTACATAGGAGTATCCGTTTTTGATTCTGGATTCTTTTGGATGAAAACAGCAGAGACTGATTCAGGAGAATAGGGTCCGTTTTAGAGTGGGCCCCCTCAGAAGCCGACACTTAGCCAAGTGACGGACTCAACACTGCTCCTGGGAGAGACCTGTAAGGGAGGGAGGAAGCAGGACAGAGAAGGGGACCGAAGGACAATTAGGTCAAGTCCTGGCCTTGGCCCAGTACCCTGGGCGCTCCTGTCTGTGACCCTTGTAGCCCTGCTGCACCAGGGAGTCCTCGGTTAGAGACCACCCCCCAAGGCAAATGCAAACTCCCTGGCTCTGCCTGTTTTCCACAAGGCTGGACAAGGTGACCCCAGGGACCCAAGGACAGTTTGCTCAGGAGGTTCCCAGCCAGGACCTTCAGCAGCAAAGTCCACAGAAGCAGGAGATGGCAGCAGTGTCAGTGACCCCGCGCATTTCCTAAGAAGGCATCAAGGACAGTTCTGAATCAAGAAGTTCTCTGAAGATTAAAAAAATCATTTGCGAAAGATGACATACCTGGGATCAAAGATCAAGAGGTCACAGGGGGAAGATAATTGACCACAGAAAACTGAAACAATCTAGTCTGGACACTTCTTTGTCTATGTCCCCAAACCCCTTGCACTGAGACCAATCAGGTGCCCACACCGAAAAGCAAAACAAAACAAAATAAATAAACAAAAACAAACTAAAACCTCATCAGCTCTTGATCAGCCAAACTAAAAGAGGGGATGATTTGAATTTGGATCCATTATATTTGGAACCATAATCGGACTTGGGATCAGGGCAGTGGCTTCTCACCATTCTGATTCTCTTGGGCTTGAGTTTATTTTGAAATTTCTTTCCTGGTCATGGCCTGGTAGGAGGGAATCTGCCATAGGTGTCAGTCAAAGTCACTCAGGGGTTTCTGAATTTCCGACAGCTAACCCATGAACCTACACTTTCTCGTACCCTCATTACTACGGCCCCAAACGAAGGCGAGCCCTGGCCCCTCGGCCCCACCCCCTCATAGAGAGTGGCTACAGCACATCACTCTGCTCTGGAAACCAAAGAGGAAGAGGTTGCTTTGCTTCCTTTATACAGCAGGAGGGACAGACATGCAGGGAAAATTGTTCCCTGGGGATTTCACAATGTGGACTTCGGGGAAGATTTATCTTAAAAGGTAAATCTCTTCTGCAGGCAATTCATCTTCATGAGCCAGATTATACGTTTGCATTTGGGTCACTGTTCAAACTGAATGAGCTGCAAGTGTGAGTCCCAGCTCAGAAGCCCTGGTACCTCCAGTAGGGTGACTGGTCAGTGGCACCCTTTGTTCGAGGGAGATCACACAGAGTCACTGCATCACTTCCTGAAAGAACGGCCACCTATCTCAGAGATCCAGAGAATCAAAGTGTCCGTGGGGGACCAAAAACACAACTATCCCCAGGGCTCCCGTTGGGTTTCTGAATATTTCAGGGCAGCAGGAGTTTACATGGTTTGCTCCCTTGATGTTAAAAATTCCTGAATGGAAGATACCAGTCAGAGCTCCTTCCGCTCTGCCTTCTCTGGCAGGCTCCCTCGAAAAGTCCTAGCAATGCCATTCAGAGATTTAACACTGGCTGAGTAAACGTCAGCTCAGAGCCTTATTTCTCTCACGTAGTAGGCACTCAATTCAGCAAATGAATCGAGCGCCTACTATGTGATAGAGCACGTTACATGTTGAGATACATGTTCAGATGTTACATGTTCAGAAGTGAAGAGAACCATGTTTCTGTCGTCCTGGGGCTGGCATTCTCATCGCCCCCAGATACAAACAAACAGACCCCTTACAGGTACAAAGGTGGAGTAATCACCTAGACCCCTCCGAACGCCAGAGCTGCAGTTCACGGTTTTGTTCCTTTGCAGCAAGCACAAAGCCCTGATGTCTAAACTCACACGGCAGATTGTTCCGAACCAACACAGAAAGTAATTCACAGCTTTGTTTTCCTCCAGGCCCCAAATTCTTTTTGTTTTTCTGGGGACAAAAGGGAGAAGATGACAATCGCAGTCACTGGGCCTTGCAGGGCTGCAGGCTTGATGCATCCGGTACTTAGGTTTTGTCTTTCACAGTGGACAGCTTGATAAAATCAGGATGGCTGGAAGACGTTACTGAGAGTTGGCATGTCACAGGGCAGCTGTACCGCGGGACTCATGGACTGCCCTGTCAGAATTTACTGGTGGTGCTGGGAGAAAACACAGATCCCTTTAAAAGAAACCTTAGGTGTGATCATGGAATTGTGCGTTTTGTTTCCTTTCATTTACGTCTTTACCTTTGAAAGGTACTTACTGAATAATTAAGGACAAAATGATATCTGGGGTTTTGCTTTAAAATATTGTAGAAGAGGGGGAAGTGAGCAGAGGCCTGGATGACATGAGACTGGCCGTGAGTGGGTTAGACAGGCTACTGGATGGGTATAAAGGGGGTACATTTATAATCTGCGCTTGACTTTTATACATTTTTGAAAATTTTCCATAATAAAAAACTTTACATGTAGATTCATGGGACCCACTCAGGGAATCAGAAACCCTGGGGATGGGCTCTGCAGTTTAAATTTTGAACACACAAGTTTGAGAACATGGGTAGAATGACTAGTGCATGGGATTCAGTGCCAAGTTCATGTGCAAGCTGTGCAATGCAATGGGCCACGTGTCTTTTACGAACGTCAAATTCAATTCTCTGAGGCTCTAGTTGTACGTCTATGAAATTGGGATAAGCATGGCAGTAATGGACAAGCAAGTACTTTCCACACTCTAATGCAGCACATAAATGCAAATTGCTATCTTCATTTTGTGAGCGTGAAGTTAACAAACATAGCATCCTACCTCCTTTAGTGTCCAGTCTGATTTTAGGGAAAATCCTGGTGTTGGTCAAAATGCCAAGGGGATGGACAAAGCCACAGGACATGGCTGAGGAGGGGAGAATGGCCAAGTCTGCATTTTAGAAAGCCACTCAGGGGCCCAGTTTGGAGGCTCCTAAGAGATGAGAGCCCATAGGTACCCTTTCCTGGGATCCCAGAGATACGGCAGGAGAAAACCTAGCACTCTGTCCCTGGATGCTCCCAAACCTGTAGGGCAGGCTCTGGACGATTGGCTTTAGTATATCCCTGGGGGGCCTCACAGACAGGTGATATCCTACAGTTTTCCAGAAAGGCTACACTCTAAGGGAAAACTTATTGGAGGGCAGGTCTCGATCAGGAAGGACTGAGCAGCCAGGATTGAGAGGCAGATCTGGAGCGGAGGCCTCGGAGAAGGCCTGGTGTTCGAGCACAACAGAGCAAAAGCTCCTTCCGAGGGACCGGGGGTTGCACACGGAGTTAGGGAACGGGTTTGTTCTGTGGTGAGTTACCAACGGGGGCCCTCGTTTTGTCTGTTTATGGGTGTCCTGCAGATTGCAAGGTCAAATGTGTCAGGATTACCCAGGTCAAAGAAAATAAATAAATCAGGCTGAATATAAACAATAAAAGTAATGAGGGGGTGGGCTAGGTAAATGCAGGTCCATCTAACTCAATTTCCCCCCAAATTGTGTGCTGGCCAAGGCCAAAGAGCGCGGAGGCCAACACCGTTCGGAGGGAAACTCGCTAACTCCGCAACAACATTCTCCATAGACGTATAACGTGGAACAACCGTGCGATTTAAATTTTCTCATTAGCCACATTAAAAACAGCGTAAGTAAACAGTTGAAGTGAATTTTTTTAAATTCTCACCCAAGGATATGTTTATTGATTCTAGAGAGAGAGGAAGGGAGGGAGGGAGGAGAGAGAGAAACATAGACGTGAGAGAGAAACATTGATCGGTAGCCTCCCGCATGTGCCCCAATCTGGGATTGAACTTGCAACCTAGGCATGTGCCTTGCCTGCGGGTTGGATCCACAGCCTTTTTTGGTGTCCAGATGGTGCTCCATCCAACTGAGCCACCCATCCAGGGCAGTTGAAATTAATTTTAATGAAGTATTTTACTTAACCCAATATATTCCAAATATATCATTCTGACATGTAATCGATATAAAAATTATTGATGAGGTACTTTACATTCATTTTTATACCAAATCTTTGGAATCTGGTGCGTGTTTTACATACATCTCAAGTGCTCAGCAACCACGCAGGGCTGGTGCCTATTAGATCGGACAGTGCAGGAGGTGGATGCAGCAGCTATGTGCCTGCTCACTGCCAAGACAGGGAAAGAGTTTTAGGTGTCGGAACCAAGCTGAAGGAGGCCAATGGGGGACCTTTTGGGGAGTCTGGGGCATGTCACAGGGAATATGAAGGGGAGCCAGTTGAGACAGAGACCTCTGGATTTCGGGAAGCAAGCCACGGCTTGAGCTACTCCTATCACTCAGCCGTCCTTCCTGCAGGCAGAGGACCTCCTTTCAGCCACACGAGGTAATGGGAATCTTTCTGAACCAACACCCTTCAGGGCTGGCGGGTTAACCCGATGCTTCCAGTCCAAACAGAAGCTCTCCAAAGCTTTCTTCATTTAATTAGCATGCACAACTCCAACTAAGGCTCTTTGTGTTCATGAAACAGCCTTATAATTGACGGATCATCTCCAGCAAATGGTAGAGCAGCTGAGCTTCTCAACAGCTCACTGATCCCTGGGATTATCACAATTTAGTGACAAAGGCAAGTCTAATAGATGGGATTGGGGAGCTCTCCTTTATCAGCCCAATTGTGCCTTCTGTTCTGGTCTGGACGCCCCTGCTTCATCAAGGGGTTGAGGGAACATCGGCAGGATTCCAACCATAAGCACCCAACACAGGTCAAGTCTGTGCGTCCCTCACATGGTCCCTCCAGGGGGTACAACTGCAATTCCAGTGTCTTTAGATTGCATGCGGAAATCTGATGCTGATAATCATCTGATCGTAGGATCGAATTTTGGGCCTGAGATAGTCCCCTGCCAATTTTTAGGCCCAATGAGATGTTTTGGTTTAATTTATCAATCTTCGTTGGGGAGTGGGGGTGTCCACTTAGTTCAAAAGTTTGCAGACTAGTTTTTATTATTTTTTCCCTTTGTTTGAAGCTATATGTCTGCCCAGTGGAGTTTGGGAAAAGGAGCTATTTCTGTGCAACCCACCCTCCTCCCAGGCTGACACACTGTTCCCACCCCCTCCGCCCCTCCATCCCTCTCCCCCTGGCAGCCCTCTGAGGCTTTCATCCCTAATTTGATTGTCGTCGCTGACACTGTCAATCTGAAATCCAGTAGCATGCCTAATGCTGGCTGGACAAGTGGAACGCAGGAGGGAGTAGAGGGAAGCAAATTCATCTTGAGAAGTAGCTTTATGTAAATCGATCCCCTGGCCGAAAGCAGGAGCCAAGCATTTGCTGATTAATTGGAGAAGCGTCCTTGTTCCCGTGTCTTCTTCAGAGAGATGGCCCAAATTGAGTCCTCTCTTCTTCACAAAGACGTCCCCATGCCAAAAAGCTTTTGCAATTAGGAGATGAAACCTTGTGAGCAAGGAGGAGGCGGTGGGGGTCAGGGGAAGCGTTTATGGAATTGTTCTGAAACAAAGTGTGTGCGCTTGTCCAGCTATGTGATTAATCGCTGCCTGGGCACCCTAATTTACCTCCCAGATGGTGGCCTGATAGCCATAGGTTCCGAGGGATGAGGTCCCATAGGTGAAGATCTGCTTGCTCAGTAATTAGCAAAAATTGAGGGGGTGGAGAGTGTGCTTTTCTAGCGTGTTTTTCTGGTGGGTTCCAAGTCTGTATTATCAGTTACCACTTTCGTCCATTTCTGTGGGCATTGGGGGGAGCAAGTGAGTCTGTGACTGACACAATCCCTTTTCCAGGTCCCTCTTATCTTGCTCTAAACAGAAAAGCTCAAGCAAAATGTCAGGTCACCCAGCAATGCGGCCCTTTCACTCAGGAACTGCCCCAGGGCACGGCCAAATCTGACTTTACCAAATGGCTGCAGGTGAACTAGGGACCTGGACACAGGTAAAAGTGAGTTGAGATCTGGGGAGGTCGTTTGCTAAACTACACACGGACGAAGGTCAGGCTCACAAGGTGACATGCCATGTCCACAGGGGCCCTCAGTCAATCATTCGTTTAACGTGGTTGGAGGTTTTTGCCGAGCATGCGGCCTGACACGCAGCTTAAAAAAATACTTCTTGAGTGGATAAAAAGAGAAGCGAAAATGATGCCAGGCCATAGCCCGGTTCATAGGTCATGAAGAAGAAAGCTCAAGCTATGGGGATCCCCCACCCATGTCCATTTGGTCCCTTCTGATTATAAAGAGCTCTTGCCCTATGCCGCCACCCTTCTCGCTCCGTCTCCTTGGTGGCACGTCACGCTTGAGAACAACCTCCACTAGGACAGACTTGAGTTCTAAGGAGTCTCAGAAAAGTCTCCAGCTGGGGAAGGCTGAGTGAGCTAAACTGAAGCCTGGGAATGAGCAGTCAGTTACACGGGGAGCTCAGCTGAGCAGGGCTCGGAGCTGAGACCCTGCCCGAGAGGGCACAACGGCTTGGGAGATGGAGCGGGCCCAGGGAAGGGCTGGGCACCGGATGGTGGTCTAGCTCCGAGTACAGCTGCTGCCTGCCCGTTTCTGGATTCTGGCACTCACGAGACCAGGGTAACAGAGAGAATGAGAAACTCTGGGTTCAGAGGAGGCCCTTTTAGCCCCCGGCTACAGAACCTGTGAGAGGGCAGGGCTGGCAGTGAGAAAGTTTTGACTACTTTTGCCATGATTGGCATGCCCTCTGACCAGCCTCCTCCCCCCGCCACACTGTGTAGAAGATCTGGAAACCCTCACAGAGCCTGAGAGTGAGCAGAAGTCAAATCGGGGGTGGGAGAGGAGAACGAGGCGGGAAGAAGAGAGGCAGCCCAGAGGCCTCTGGCCTGCAGTGTGGGAGCAGCTGAAGCCATTGCCTAATTCTTACCCCTGTAACCTTCAACTTGAGCACTGCTCTGGGTCCCCGGTGTGTGTCTGCCCCAGGACAAATGCTCTGTAGACTGAACAACCCCTCACTCCTCCAGAGGGTAGGGTGCTGGGATTACTCTTTCGTGGTCCCTTTGGTTTCACTGAAGAAAACAAATTCTGGGGGTGGGGGGGAGGTACAGTGGCAGGTGGGGAGGGATTGTGCTCAGGCCACAGCTGCCCAGAGGCTGGGATTTGGGATGCAGACCTGCCGATGGAGCAAACGTGGCTTGTATGTGCCTGTTCTTTCCTGAAATTAACTAAGTGAAACCTCCATGGTGAAGGTGAGATGCTATCCTGGGGCCATCCGCCGATAAAATCAATACAGCTTCAGAAAGGCTCCAAATTATCTTCTACCGAAGCAGGGAAGCAATCTGGCCCGAGCTCAGCACCCTGAGTCTCGAGGCCAGCTCCTCGAAGGGAGTGCTGAAGTGCGTAGCAGCTTAAGCCATTAAGCTATGTTAATGCTGGAGAGGGCATTCCTCATCCTGACCCCCTGCGCCATTTATTGTTCCATTCAAAGCAGTTCTAGAATCTGCTAATGGCTCACACCTGTGGATGTCCTGGTATTGACCAAAGGAGAATAAATGCTGTT
The DNA here is from genome assembly GCA_007922815.1 of Macrotus californicus. Classification (NCBI taxonomy): domain Eukaryota; kingdom Metazoa; phylum Chordata; class Mammalia; order Chiroptera; family Phyllostomidae; genus Macrotus; species Macrotus californicus. The sequence goes on from VMDR010000308.1 coordinate 54,048, forward strand.
CTCTGGCTTATTTATGCAAAAATGGATACAGTTCAATAGATCTACACCAAGTTGGAAGTTAACACTAATATTTAATCCCAGACCTGCTTCTGGCCACTTTGCTGGAAAGGCACTAGACAAGAGAGGTGAGTACTGGAGAGCCCAGCGAACTGCAAAGATGAAATTAATTAGTGACGGACGAATGTGGGGCTGTTGCCGCTGGTCTTATGCCAAACACAATAAAAGAGGAAAGGACCTCCACGGTAGGCGGTGGGGAGCCAAGGGAAGGGCTGAGGGGAGGCTAATTCTAAAGCACCTCCCTTGCCTCTCTGAGACGGTGCATCAACTACAGCTTGAGCCACACCCTCCCTGGTAACTCTTTTCCTTTCATACCTGACCCCCCAAGTCTTGCATGTGGCCAAGACCCCAGGAGGCGGTGAGGGACAGTACTGAAGGCACGGCTCAGGAGTCTGGAGACCTTGGTGTGAACCCCAACTTCGCCTCTTGCTAGATGTGTGGCTTTGTGTGAGCATAAGACCTGTCTGAGCCTTGGGTTTCTCATCTGTAACACGGGGCAATGAATATATTTATGTCAGGGAACTATGAAATGGCTAATGAATTTACAGCCCTTTGTATGTTATCTGGCTTTAACAACCACTTCATAAATACTGATTATTATGAGTACTTGCATGTGTTCAAGGCTGCCTTCAAACACTGTGAGTACAGAACAAGAAAATCACTGCAAATTCCTTGGCCCAGAGAATATTTCACAGGAACGCTGAAACTATAAAGCAGCAGTTCAAGGTCAAGTTCAATATCACAGAAAGCTGTAATTGGGTTCCACTTAGCTTGCTGTGCCTCAAAGCTTCTCTGGGTCCTGCAGGAATCTACCAGGCTCTCCCCTAGGATGGAGAGGATGTGGTGACAAAGATGGGGACATAGGTTAAGGCCACACAGCTCCTAGAACCCCCAGGAAGCTGGCTGGAAGTGGAGGGCTGGGCAGCAACCACTGCACACAGGCAGAGCCAGCAGACTTCCACAAGGAGGACAGAAAAGGGGGCCAGCCCGAGGCAGCTGGCGGGACAGCTGGGAGGAGAGCTCAGAGATCACCGCCCGCGCTGGCTTAGACTGGGGGCTGGCTTCCGCCCAAGCACAGGTTCTGGGCTGAGAGCAGAATGTTGATCCAGCCTCCTCTGCACAGACTCAGGACAAGTCGGAGAATCCCTCCTCCTTCCCAAGGAGGCTGTGGACCTGCTGAGCCTCCAGGGCATGTGGAGCCAGGCAGCCAACAGTCAAGGTGTGGAGGCGGGTTGAACGTGCTAATGCAAATTCCCTGGCTGTCCTCACCACCCTGTGAAAACTGTCCTGGGCCTTACAGTTCAGTGAAGGGCCATCAACAATAGGGTGACCACAATGTGCCCATAGGAGTTGAGCACTACAGTCAAAGCTAAGAAAATGAGAAGACTCAGTCTGTGGGGGTAGGGAGGGTGATAGACAGACAGACAGACAGATATATAGGTAAGAGAGGGAGACTGAGCAACAGACAGAGGAACTGAGAGAGAGGGGGAAAGACAGGCAGAAAGGGAGGGACAGACAGGCAAGAGGGAGCGGCCGAGACAGACTGGCAGGGTGAGACAGATGAAAGTAGAGAAAACAAAGGAGAAGAGCAAGTCAGAGAGGAACACAGACAGAGATGGCCGTTTCACGGAAGCGGCTGTGAAAGGCAGAGAGGTGCAGGAGGGAGAAGACAAGGACAGACAGGGTGGGGACAGGCGCACACACACACACATACACAGGGACGAACAGACACAGAAAGAGATGGGCTGAGAGAACAAGAGAGAACAAGGGACAGGAAAGCCAGGGGAAGAGGACCCAGGGGAAGCCAGGAAGGGTTTGTGAGGCTGGAAGAGGTTCCTTCCCCTCCAAAAGATCCCAACTTTTAGGCTTTCCTAGGATGAAGGGACCAAGAATGGGAGGGGCCCATGGTCTCTCTCACATCTGACCTGAAAGGCTGCTCTGGGGAACAAGGAAGTGTCACCTTTACAGCTGGGGCTCTGCCCTGAGCTCAGGCCTCAGTCTTCCAGCCCGGCCTTGTCTGCTGAGCAACTCCGTCCGTGGGAGCTCCTCCTCGGCCCCCTGTCTGGGGTCCAGCCCTCCCTGTCTCCCCCTCAGCTGCAGGAGTCGGACCTGGGGTTCTGGCACAGAAATCTTGCAGAGCTTTCAAACTTTTTACATTACAAAGCGAGTTTTTAAAAGCTCCATAAAATTTCAAGGCAATACTTAATGTTCAAATATATGGATCTCTGCCCATCCTCGAGTATCTTAAGTTTACCCAGAGGACCATTTTATTTAATTAACTCGGTGCTTTATTAATATAAATATTCTCCTATTGATCATAAGAGGGCTGACAGGCACTCCAGCTGGGTATACATCACCTCCCCTCTGAGCAGCGCCACTTAGAGGAGTGGCTGGCTCGGAACCAAGGAGAGTGGCAGCAAGTGGTCCCCAGGGACGTCCGGCGAAGATGAATCTATAGCATTTTTATGGAGGGAGGCCCTTTTTTTTTTTTTTATTAAGATCCAGCTCCTCACTTCTCTGAAAGCAGAAAGCATATGGAAATGAGATAGGAAAATGGTCTGGCTTACATGTATCAATTAAGCATGTCAATACCTTAATTAAATCGCTCAACTTAATGAGATTATACCAATGAATATGTTTTATAGTTATAATAGCTTTTTTGGCCACTGTTCAAAATGTCAAATAAATTGTGAAAAGGGGATTAAAAAAAGACATAATTGACGTCCTGAACTGAAGCCAGTTTTTTAAATTCCTTCCTTTCTTTCCCCTTTATTCATGTGGTTTTGGAGAATATGTCTATATATAAAGTAATGGGCCCCATAATGGATCGGCTCTTCAAGAGTTTTTTTTAATCCTTCAAATCAACTTTTCTAAACCTCACGCCACTGAACCTGCGAATGCCCTCACTTTCTTCTAGTCCTTCAGCTTGCGTTTTAAATAACCTGCAGCTAGAGGTCCCTGGTACCCCCATGGAGAGGAAAACACACCTCTGTCCCAACAAAGAAAACCCCAAACAAAACAGGGAGTGTGGTTTAAAGGTGTTGTTACTGAGAAGGCTATTACCATAACGTGAAAACACCTGCATAAAAGTAGTCTTAATCTCTTACGTAAAAGCCAGGTTTAAAAGTCTGTTTTCTCCGAACAGTGTGGCAAAGAAGCCAAGAGTCTTGCTTCTTTCTTCCTGCCCTCTTTCTGTCCGAGCTTTGCTCAGTCACTGAAGCAATCATTTCTGCACTGAACTACAGTCCATTTCCCGAAGGAGAGAAGACCTTCCAGCCACATACGAACAATGACAAAATGTGAGGATGAGCTCGTGGAGAAAGGGATGGGGCCACCTGCTCCTGTGGTGGCATCTTCCCAGGAGGTCACGGACAGAGTGAGCGGAGCTGTGAGCACTGCCACGTAGGGGCAGAGCCACTGTCTAAAACTGGGCTTGCAAAAGAGAAGATGAAAGGAAAAAAGAAATGATTTGGGGACACTCATCTGACATACGCAGGTGTATTTTGAGTCTTGGTTAAATGCTCCAGTCCTGACACCTTAGGCGGGCCACTGGGTTGAACGCTGCCCTAAAGCAGGTGACAGGCCACAGGAAGTAGTTCCCCTGGGGCTCTGGCACATAAGGGCTATACCTGTGGCTGAGCATCCTTTCACAGCCACCCCACCCGCAGCTCCTGGGGAAGGATGGCTCTAAGCAGAGGCCCTGAAGAGAAGCAAGAACCAGCCAGTCCTGCCAGTTTCATCCTTTGCTGCACGTTATAGCCCAAACAGGGGAAAGGACCAAACACCGTGACCGTTATTGGACACTATTTAGAATGGAGCATCTTTGCTCTGAACCTATAATGCTTAACAAGTTTTAGAGTGAAAAGGTCTAACCTTCTTGGTCTGTAAATGGCAAAACTGAGGCCCCCAAAACGAAAGGACCTGGCCAAAGTGACACAGCCTGGGGCAAGAACACGGAACCCTGCCTGTGGAGAGGGTTCCTGCCCTCTGCATGTGCTGTTTCTGTTTTATATTGGGGGGCAGATAGGTGGGGGGTCTGGGTGTAGCAGCTGTTGTCTTTCTGGCTGCCAGGGAGAAGCTGGCGAGCGTGGCTAAGTGGGTCTTCCCTCCTTCGTGCTCTCTCTGCAACATGCCCTGCGCCATGTGAACAGCCCTCTGAATGCTCCTCCCACTCTTAAAATAGATCCAGCCACCCATCCATTCACCCGTCCCTTTTACTGAGCACGTACTATATGCCAGGCCTGGTGCTAGGCACAGGGATGGGTAGTAACTAGCTCTTTGTTCACGGAGCTCATAAAATTGTAGGGAAGACAAACATAAGCAAGTCATCTTACTGATGAGCATCTGTAATTCGGTTAGATGCTATGGAGTATGAGAGGCTGGTATGGTAGAAATGCATGTAACAGAGAGTCAATCACGCTGGGCCTCCAGACCAAGTGAAGCTCCAATGGGGACGTGAAAGATGAGCACGCGTCACACAAGGGAAGAAGGGAAGAAGGGAAGAGTACAGTCTCTGGACCAGCAGCTTTGGTAACGCCTAGACATCTATGTATGAGAAATGCAAATTCTCAGATGTAATCCTGGATGCTCCAAGTTAAAAACTCTGGGAGTGGGGAATGGCCACCTGTGTTTTTTCTCCCACAAGGAAATAACTGTTTTTCTTTTTCTTTTTTTTAGTAAAAATTGAAACACACAAAGTACAGAGAACTGCATAATAAACATCAACTTCAACAATTGTCAATATTTTGCTAATTTCATTTCCTCTATCCCTACCCACCCCCACTCCTCACATATAAATGCACTTTTTTTCTGGAATAATTTAAAAGCAAATCTTAGACATCATGTCACTTTACCCATATATATTTCAGTATTCACGCTAACGGATAAGGACTTTTCATCTAACCACCTAGCTTTAGTGCCCCTAACAAACTTAACAGGTCCTTAAAGTTGGTTTGTAGTCAAGAGCTGAACAAGTGCAGGCATTGCACTTCAGCCACCTGCGTTGGAAACAAGGGCTCTGGGGATGCTAGTGTGGGGTGCGGCTTGAGAACCACTGGTGTGGGGCACGCTGGGAGAGGGAGCAGTGTGGCAGGGCTCACAGCTAAGCACACAGCCTGCGTGGTTCGAGAGGCAGAGGAAGGCGAGAAGGGGACAAGGGGAGGGTAGCAGCAGAGTGGAGACTTACTGGGAAGACAGGAGGTGATGGCAGATGGGATCAGGTTTGGACATCATCCCAGGACAGGGAGAGCTGCTGAAGGGTTTTAGGCAGGGGAGAGGCCAGCCCTTCACTGAATGCTGATGAGTCTTGCAACCAAACCAGCAACCCAACAGGAGCAGGCCTCCCTTGGGCTGATTTGGGAAGCCAATGAAAACAGAGCTGACACTTTAACTAATTCACATTTACAGGTGAATTTTCATTTAAAAAGCCATAGGCTGTCCTTCTCTCACCACATGTGATTCCTCACTCAGTTCTCTGCAGTGAGTCCCACGCACCAGGTGGGGCAGGAGATGGACAGATAACTCAAAAGCTGCTTCTCCCCGGGGCTGTGCACCCGGGGCCCCTGGAAATCCGGCGTTCTACCTTCAGTGTGTCCGCCATGTGATGGCTTTACATATTAGAGCTTTTTCCAATGAGTTACAAGTCTATCAGTACCCTCCGCATTCCAACAGAGGAGGGATTTGGGTCCCCTTCTCCAGGTCACAGGGCTGTGGTTTTGCCCCATGATCCCAGGGTCACAAAGCCAGGGCAGGACCCTCATGTCCCTTAGTCTTGGCTCTAGCTGCCCACTGCTGCCCAGGGAAAAAAAAGGGCACATGTGGGGGCATGGAACGAATGAGTTGGGGAGCAAAGGGCATGGCTGGACACACTGCCCTCTCAGGGCCCCACTCAAGGTCCCAGCTTCCTCTTTTCTCTCTGCCATTGCCCCTGACCCCACCTCCACCACCTACTCCTCCCTCCTCTTTGTAAATATCAGACACTCACAGGGGTTCCTGCCAGAACTTTTCATCGAGTTCACTGGGGTTTAAATGATGATTTAAGTGCAGGATTGTTTAGGCGAATGAGCATTTCCATAGCTCCATGATGTACAGACAGAACAGAGGCCTTGCGACCGGGGAGCAGCCTGGTTGCGCCTCCGCTTAGGCACCTTTTGAGCACAACCCATAGCTTTAAGTCGCTCTGGATGGAGCGGAGGCACAGAAGTCCATGCCTTGTCTGCGGCACTCAGCAGAGAGGGCGATGTCACCAGTCCGTCACCTGCCTCTGCTCCTCCACTCCCCTCACTCCATTTCCAGAAGCTTCGAGACGCTCAGCATGGCGGAGATAGGACTCGATGCAGACTCCCAGTTTTACCCCATCTGCACTTGCTGACTAGTAACCGCTGTGGGGACCACGTGTTCTAGATAAGAAACACTGCGTTTCATTTTCCCCAAGACCTTTCCGGCTAAGTTTGCTTGGGGTAGAAGACTAGTGAAGAAAAAACCCCACCAAAGAGCCTAATCTCTGTTCCCGATGATCAGTTTCTGCATTCAAGGCAGTGACTCAGGGCTCCCTTCAGAGGAGGCTACGAAATTTTAACCACCGGACTCTCGCCTCCTCTTTGGGGCTACTCTGGAAAACTTCCCTTTAGAAATAACGACAATAATAACAGCAATAAAAATACCTCGCGTGCACGTTACCAGCACTCATCACGTTGCTAGTATTCTGCTAAGCCGTCTGGCTTAGGTTTCAATTTCTCTTTTCTATCAGAAGAACATAGAAAAAAATACTTCCAGACACTACTGCAGAGTGCTAATTCCAGCTTCGGGGGCAGGCATAATGGCGGGAGGGCGAATCGCTATGGAGATAATAGTGCTGATGGACACGCGTGCTTAATTAGAGGAGCCCAAAACAAAAGGGTCACACCACTGGTCTCGGGGAGGGCAGGTCCTCTGTGCCACAGTTTCGGCAGCCTGAAGGTGCCCTGAGCTGGCACAGAAGTTCTGTAATAGAAAGTCCTGGGGTCCCTCGGTGTTCCAATCTCACAACCCTCTTTAAAAAGATAGACATTTTCCAAACCCTACCCTCCAACATGCATCCAAAAGAAACCAAGAAATACTAGGAGTCCCGGCTGAAGTCTGCACTCATACTCACAGAGACCAGCATTGGATGAGCACCTACTATGTGCTTGTGTCAACTTCAAAAACAACGAAGAAGGTACCACTGTTCTAATTTACACATAAGGACACTGCAGTTAAATAGGCACTAGGTGACCTGCCCAGGGGCACAGAGCAAAGAGGAGTTAAGTCTGGACGTGTGTGTCTGACTCCAGAACCTTGCCTTGCCCTTGCTTTTAAACCACAGCATGCACCTGGAAGGGCCCGGCTCCTCATAGCCCACCCGCACCCTCGAACCCTCCCCCATCCCTGACACCACCCGGATAGAGAGGACGACAGACTTAGGTAGCCTGGAGCATGAAGACGGCGTCTAGCCTTTTTGACCTGGGAAAGAAGATGGTATCTTCCTGGTTTTAATATTGTCAGTTATTCTGGAGTTAAATAATATTCTATTTCAACCCATGTTATTGATCAGGGTCATGCTAATGTGGTGCTGGGGGCACGAAAGAGGTTGGAGAGCCGGTCTCTCCTGAGATTTTCACTCATGCCTCACGTCATGTAGCATAAAACCCAAGCACAGAAGTTGGTTCCTGAGTGAGCTCTTGGTTCAGGCACTGGTGTTGGAAAGCAAAGCTTTAAGAGCAGGTGAGAACTGAACAGTCACGGGGGCCTCTGAGAACTTAGCTGGAATGCCCGAAGCAGCAAGCCTGGAACCCTAATTACCAGCAAGCCCTGATGTCTGCCCCGCACCCCTCAGATTCCGTGTAGAGACGGGATGAGCAGTGCTCTCTCATAAAAAACAAAACAAAACAAAACAACACACTCCCCTTTTCCTCCCCTTTATACTTCAATGTTCAAGAAAGCAAAGAAGAATAAAACAAAATATCTTACCACACCATGCCATGCTGTTATACTTAAAAATACAGAAAGAATTAAAACTGCCGGACCACATTAAAACTAATGGCTCGTGCGGTGCGGCCCTTCGTTGCTTGGCCTTGCCCATTGTCTCTAGCAATAAAGAAACATCACAGGCAATTTATTGGGAGTTACTCTCAGATGAATTGCAATTTTCTGATAAGAGCCCATTTAGCATTTGGTGATTCATACGTGGGAAACATTATTGCTCTGGAAAAGAGCTTAGAATAAGTGAGATTTAGAGCCCAGGGGAGAAAAAAACCTGAGAGTTTAAGTTTAATTAAAAATAAAAAAAGCAGGCATTCATTACGCGTCTGCGCGTGGTGACGGGTCCGAAGGCGGGCGTGTCAGGAAAGCTCTGTCTAGATCCCAAGCCTTGAACAGTGGTTATCGCCGGAGTGCGAACTGGGGCTGGGGAAGAGGGTTAGAGGGGAGTTGCCCACATTTTTTTTTTCTGTAGGTCGTGTGTACTTGAAACTTAATTTTTAGAGCCCCTTTCACTGTCCCTGGGAGCAAGGCAGGAATTTCTATACTTTCACACCAAGTGTTTGAAGCCTCTGTGCTCCAAGTGGCGGACGCCAGGCTGGCGGCTCTGCCAGGGCCTGTGTCCGTGCAGAGCCACAGCCAGGAGCGAACTTGGAGGGTGGCCTTGGCCCTGGGGCCTCACACTGAAAGGCAGGCCGCTGCAGTCCGACTGCCCGCCATCCTTTCCCCACGGCTGCGTGGCTGGTGCGCTGGTGCAGATTTCCCTACCGCCCTCCAGCTACGTGGCCTTTCTTCCTCGTTTCCTTAACCCCCGTGTGAGTGCAGATGCAGCCTTCTTCTTTGGAAAGTTATTCTTTCCATTGCGTAGGTAAGAGAAAGGATACCTTGGATATTTTGTTAATCGGAAGGCAAGTTATTCCATGGTATTAAAGTGTGTGTGTTCACGAGTAAGCAAAGCGAAGGCCAGGAAGGTGGCAGCGTGCAGAAACATTGAGAGCCACCCGTCGTGAGCTCTGGCCTGTGGGAGAATGAGTGACTTCTGTTTTCTTCTTTTTGATCATTGGTCATGTCCAATTTTGCTCCAGGGACTTTCATGGTGGCATTGTATGCATAATAAAGAATGTACCGATTATTTCTTTAAGGTAATATACATAGAATGAAGATATTTTGGAAAAGATAGGAAAGTAGAAGCAATTACCTATGATATTTCCATTTAAAGTAACCGCTGTAAATAATTTGCTTATTCAGAAGTTTTTATGTGTGTATGTTTACATATACACACATATGTATGTGAACAAATACATACATAAATGTACATATTTAGGGAGCGCGAGGGAGAGAGCTTTGACTGTATACTCTTCTCCTTTAGGGCACAAGGGCAGGAAGGAGGCTTTGCACCGTGTACCCTTTTCTATCCTTTGGATTTTGAACCATTTCAATGTATTGCCTACTTTAAAATAGAGTGAAATAAAATGTAGTTCCATATTGGATTAAGCATTTTCCATACTCATCTTTCTGAGTGGTTGAATTGTATTCCCTGCAAACATTCTAGAGGGATCAGTGACCTGGCCAGTCTCCACGTCAGTGGTGGTCAAGTCCCCTCCGTCCTCCTGACCTTCTCACACCCTTGCCCTGTCTTTCCCCCTAATCTGCTCAAGCGGCATGCAGTCCGTGGCTTGGTCTGCGAGGGCTGAGGGCAGGCTTCCAGCAGAGCTGATGTCACTCTGTGGGAACGCGTCCTGCTGTCCGGAAGGGTGGGCGGGGGTGGACGGGAGACTCCAGAGAGCCTGAATTAATAGTGTCTGCAATTCCTGGGCCTGTCACAACTGTCCTGCTAAACTGAGGAGGGACACAGTGCTATGCACTGATGGATCCTAAGGCGGCCCCAGAGACTTCTCCCTCTCGTGACAAGGGAATTTGGAACACCTGTAATCAGGGTGACAAGCAGTACAAAGAAACATGGCAAAGACTGGCACTTTAAAAAAAAAAAAAGGCATCCTGAAGCCCAACAAACATGGCTTATTATAGGTCTTCCTCAGCCTGAAATGACAGACTGAAGCAGAGCAGGTAACAAAGTTCGCTGCGCTCCTTCCAGTCCTGATTCTCGATACGAGAGTGACAGAGGGGTGCGACCTCTACTTCAAATGGCAGTGCTTCCCGTGTGAGACCTGTGGAAGAACTGCAGGCATTTCTCACACAGAGACACACACCCCCCACGAACCCTGTGGAGGGGGTCCCCAATGATGCTCACACCCCCAACGCCTTGATTTGTGACCTCACTTACAGATGAGCAGATGATGTGGACATCACACCCGGGTGCCTACCCGGTCTTCTCCCCTTTTCTCCCAATACTATGCTCAAGGGCTTCTCTAGCAAAACCGTATCGTACACACGGACATCTGTCCCCAAGTCCCACATCCATTATGCCCGTTGTAATGTGAATGAGCAACATCTCAGATGGCAGGGGACACTCCCTGAGCTGTTCTCACACAGACGACCAATATTTAGGGCAGACCATTACTGTGACTACAGCAGATGTTGCAAACTGGTGTTTAATTTGGCTCGTGCTTTCTTTAAAAAAAAAACAACTGAGCTAAATTTATATAAACATCTGGACTTTTGGCTACTCTTGATAACCTCAAACATCCATCAATTCAGACCCTGTCTCCCATGGCACAAAGCTTGGTGGCAGCTGCCCTTTGGGGGCGGCGCAGGCAATGTCGATTTCAAGTTCAGCATCATCCGCAGAAGTCCCTGTTGCCTCCTAACGTGAAGGTCCCTGTGTCCACTGCCATTTGTCACAGAGCCTGTACTGTTTTTCTTCTCGTAGAGAAATAATTCTATTAGGCCTGCCTGCTTCACTCAGTTACTTTACTTGAAGGCATTTGAGTTGTAATCCCTGGCTTAGAGTTCTGAGAATATGGCTTGAAGATTTATTTAGGCATTAAAACAAGTAAGAGATGCGAAGAACAAAACAACGTCTTCTGCTTTCCTCGCCGCCATGGCAGTCCCCTAACTCAGCTCCTTCTTGCACCAAAACCGGGTTTCCTGTCTGGGTTGGAGCGTGTTCTAAGGGACCAAGGCTTGTGGTCCACTGAGCCAAGGCTCCAGACCCATCTACCTAGACTTGGCTCTATGGAGAAGCACCGTCTCCCCCTTCGCATGATCGGCTTTAAGCCCATTAACTTAATTTGTTACAAATGCACAGTGCTTCCCTGCTTGTTAAACAGGGACAGATAGGTACATGATTTCAAAGCCAAGAGAAGCACATAATCAAATGATTTTGTGCAGAACCAAACCATCTGGGCTGAAAACAAGCTTCTTAAAATAATTGTCCCCTCCCCTCAAAGGCGGCTACGTTCGTGCATTCGGCTCTTCGGCTGAGTCAGTCTACCCTATGTAGATGAAGTCTGTTTATTTACATGGCAATCAGACAGAAGGCTCGGTGTAACTTATTCTCTGCTGTCATAGGAAGATCAACGTCAAGACCAAAATATCTAGGAGAGCAGGACTTCCATCACATTAGCTCGCTGCCGTTGTTTAAAGAAATCTTTTTATCCATAAACACACACACACACACACACACACACACACGGTTATATAATCACATGCGCCCATCGGTATGTTTACACATTTGCACACATACACACGTCTTTGGCCGTGCACTGGGGAGGGATTAGACCCTCAGCTGGCCCTCCCAAGGTCAGGCACTAATAACAAACGGGTCTAGAGGCTGGATCACAATGACCTCTGCGAACAGAACCTCTTTGAAAACGCAGCTTAGGTTTTGTCTCCTTGAGAAGGGCGTCAGGAGCCCTACCTAGGAGACTGGGAGGGGAGTCACAGCCCTGGTTCCTCTTCTGCGGAGGCAATGCCAATGAACACCCTGCCGTGTGGGAAACGCAGTGTGCGTCTGACGTTTGCACTGGGGACAGAAGCAAAAGCAGAAAAAACTGGGCTTAAACTCAGCTTCTCCGCTCCTCGCCCCACCCCTAACTCCCCTCTCAGCCTGACTTCCCCAGACAAGTGGTGTCCATTCATTAAATACCAAGTGATTGTTAAAAACGCTTGTGAAGGAGTAATTTTTACGAATGTAACAGACGTGTGTGTGTTAGACCGCAGTGCCGAAGTTGTGAATAATTTATAGGACATCTGGGCTGCAGAGTCTGTCCCTAGTGCCCGCCCTTTTCTGTAGTTTCCCAATGCCTGTAAGACCAGTGTGTGTGCGGGAGAGCAGCTGCCTTGTGGACGGGAACTTATCTTCTACGATGTTCCGTGAGCTCCCAGTGGGAATGCTTTTAATGAAGAGTCTCTGAGTAAAGGGCGGGGTTGGGGGTGTTGCAAAATCTAAATGAAATGCTTGGCCCAGGAAACTTTCTCTTGGAAGGGTCTCACCGTGCACTGAGTCTTGTCAGCCTAACGAAAACACACACACGCACTCGAGCAATGGGAAGGGGCCACCACTCAACCCTTGTCCGCTCGCCTTTCCAGGTAATCGCAGCCCCTGGTTTCAGACTGCCGGAGGTTTACATTGGACGGCGTATTTGATGGAAGGCTGACAGTCTGGAGCATACCAGATTCACGTTCAGGTCCGAGCTCCGTCACTTCCCAGAGAAACGTTGTCTGCCCCGTGTCTTAGCTTTCTTGTCTCATGAATCTTTGAGAGGCTTGGAGAGGATCTGGTACCACAATGTTCTGAAACTGCCTGACACCTAGGTTCTGCGTACACGAATGCTCTCTGTGCAGAGCCACCTCCAGCTCTTCAAAATGACTTTTGTTTGCACAACCGCCACTGCCACCTATCAAACACTTGCCATGTGCCAGGTTTCACCTTGACCCCACTCAGCAGATAGGCAAAGCGAGGGCCCCAGAGGCCAGGGAAGCCTCAGGCCGCACAGCGAGGAGAGGGAGGGTGACGAATCAGAACAAGACCAGCTGACTTCCAAGTCAGCGCCTGTTTCCTCTGCTGTCTCTGAACGTCCCCTCTCTCAATCTCTCTCTCTCTTCCCACAGACACTTGCACAGATCCATACAAGCTCGTGTATCACACACAGACTGACAGCTGAATGTGCCTCATTCCCTTCACTCCTTATAACGTCTTCGGGACGTTTTACAAATGAGGGGACCAGGATGCGCATGCTTACCTACGGCTCCTCAACAGGTGGCCGTGGGCTGGACACCCGTGCCCTACCGAACCAGAGCCCTTGACCCTTCTGCACTCAGTCAGTCTCGGCTCCATTGCTCTGGTCCTGCCCATCCTTTCCCCAAACCACTTGCCCTCCTCTTTGTGCCCAACCAGCCAGCATGCACCTGCTATAGTTCGTTTGGCTCAGGGATTCCATGCCTCCTGGACCGGTCTCCGGACAGTAGGTTCCCTTTTGTGTTTTGAAGCACCAAGAGCCTAACAGCCAAGAAAAGCATTTAACTCCAGACCGGCTGCTCCTAGTCAAGTCGGGTCAGGTCTCATGGCCTTTTCTCCCTGAATTGACCGTGGGCTCCTTCCCACTGGCCTGTACCTCCATGGCGCCCTGCCCAGTGGTCCGCACCTCCAGGGCGGAATAGGCACCTATAGGAACGCGACTGGCTGCTGCTGGCTTGAGAAATACTGCTGTCCTTTTGTTCTGGGACCGGAAGACCAGATTATGTTAGTTTCCCCCTAATCCAGCTGCTTTATTTGAACACTCAAACTTGTTTATAAATTCAATAAAAAATGAATGCCTGCCCTGGCTGGTGTGGCTCAGGGGATTGAGTGCCGGCCTATGAACCAAAGGGACACTGGTTCAATTCCCAGGCAGGGCACATGCCTGGGTTGCGGGCCAGGCCCCCAGTAGGGGGTGCTCAAGAGGCAACCACACATTGATGTTTCTCTCTCCCTCTTTCTCCTTCCCTTCCCATCTCTCTAAAAATAAATAAGATCTTTTAAAAAATGAATACCTATGATTTAAAAAATATCCAGACAGATATTAAATAAAAAGCAAAGGCAATCTTTTTCTCCCTCATACTGACTCCTACTCTCTTTCTCTAAAGATCTTAATACTTTATGTATCTTTCTTGAAAATGGAATACATATACCTTCATATATGCATATTATTTAAAATGGCCACAAATAAAAAAATAATACAAATACCGCTCTACGTTTTTATTTTTTAACTTAACTATGCTTTTAACTTGACTCTATCTGCACATGCAGCTCCAGCTCTCTCTTCCCAATGGCCACATACAGTGCCTTGCTCTATGGATGTGCCATAAATTATTAACTGGTTCCCAACTGAAGGTTGCTTCCAGTTTTCTAAAAGGACAGTGAACTTCAAGGCACATATGCCTTGGAGTATTTTGGGAAGGTATCTGTTAGAAAAATTCCTAGCAGAGCAATTGTTGGGTCTAAAAGGGTATATGCACTTAAAATTTTGATAAGTATTGCCCAAGGGGCCTCCAAAAAAGGTTGCACTTGTTCAATTTAGTTAGAGTGGTTCACACTGACTCTGTAGGTCACGGTCCCCGAGGCACGCCCTGGACTCGAGCTAACGCCGCGGACAGCCTCGGAATCTGGCCACAGTGTGGGGGAAATCGAATCTGGGGCAGAGAGGACCCCAGCGGCGGCAGCACTGAGCTCTCGCTGTGTGTAGAAAACGCAGAGCGTGCTCAGAATGGGTACCTTCCGCTGGCGACTCCAGCCGCCTGGCAGACTTCCTGGGAGCAGCCTCCTGGCGACTGGAGGTGAACCCAGTGGTTCTTCTGGGGTGGTGGGGGGGAACCTGGCTTCCGGTACCAGCTCTGCCCTCATGTTGCTGTTCCACCCTCAGCCAGGCCCTTCCCCTCTCTGTACTTTGATCTCCCTATTTAAGGCATGAGGTGGACTCAGGTCACAGACTCAAATACTCACAGGGACGAGACAGAGAACCCAACTCGGTGGCTGGGTGGAGAAGGCTTCCCCAGGGGAGAACATGCCCTGTCTAAGGACACAGCCAGACTCCACTGGGGCACTCGGGGTGATGATGGGGGCCCACTGCTGCTGGGCCCCTCAGTCTCCTGCTGGATTCCAGAAATACGGGTCTTACACGGCATTTCTAGATTTCATTGTTTAGATTTTTAAATGCTAGAAACTAACTTAAACATTTAAAAATTCTATTTGATATTATTATACAAAAACCCATGGGTTCACAATAATACTCGAAGGAAAAAAGTTTAAAAATTCCTTTGTCGTCACTTCGCAACTCTTTATTCTGAAAACTAGTTAAGAGAAATTCTCTTTAAAGAGAAAGAAACAAACATTTATCTGGTCTTTTCTGTAGGAAGTGTATTTCAAGGTAACCAAACGGTCCAGATTTCTGAGCCTTTCTTTACATGTACATTTTAACTAATAGATGTAAACAGAATGGTAGAAAGAAATCATTTTGTAGCCTCGTGTTAAATAATTGATTCAGGCAACAATCATCAGTGACTGCTAAAACATTTAAGTTAAAGTCTGATTCCCAGGGTGCCAAATGGACATAGATTGTTGCTGGGGGTGAGGGTGGACGGGCAACTTTACAACAGAGGGATCGAGTTGTAACCACCTGAATAACCATCAATCAGTCCTAGCAGGGGACAGTGAAACAATGTCAGCACCCTGATGTGGTGCTCTGAAATTCAGTGTCACTTACGGAGTATTCTTGTAAAAAAATTTTTTTAAAAAACGCTAATCGAAACAAACCTAATTAACCTGTTGCTAGAAATATGGGGGACAGAGGAATGAGTGAAACTATAGTAAAGAGAAACCATCAGAAAAACCCAGAAGGTGGGACATGCTTGAGGATCTGGTTTCAAGTCAACTTCAGGAGGAAATGAAAAAGCAGGGGGCGGAGAGAAAACCATTCTGGTTTTAAAAAGAAGAGTTTAGACCGGCACTACCCAATGGCAATCTATGAGCTACAGATGCAAGCTGCAGAGGCAATTTTAAATTTTTGAGGAGTCACAGTGAAAAAGTAAAAAGAAACACATTACATACATTCACTAATGTTTTTTATTACACCTCACACATCCAGAATCTTGGAAATTCAATATACAATCAATATAAAATTGTGCGTGAGATGTTTCACATTCTTTTCTGCGTACTGCCCCGGACAGCTGGTGTGTATTGCACATGTACAGGACATCTCAATGTGGACGAGCCACATCGCAAGTGCTCGTCAGCCACATGTGGTCAGAGGTGCTGCAGTGAAGACTGGAAGAGGCACAGCAGCTAAATGCAACACGTGGCCCGCCTTGAACAGATCAACCGTTCAAAAAAAAATATTTCCAGGACAACTGGAGGGCTTGGAAGATGGACTGGGTATTGGATGACAGGAAGGATTCATGATTCATTTTGTTAGTTGTGATAATGGTGTGGCTTTTGTAAGAAGATATTTCTACATTTTAGTGAAGTGTACTGAAATATTTAGGTGCAAAGTGTCACAGTGCCTGTAATTCATTTTAAAATCCTTTGGCAGAAATACAACCACCACCCCACAAACAGCCAAGGATCCATCATGGTTAAATCTAGGTGATGAGTACATGAGGGATCTCAATTTAAGTGATCTTTAAGGTCTCTTCCAGGTGGAAAATTTCAGGACGCTGGTTGCATACCTGCCTTTGCACTCCATTGCTCTGGGGAAGGAGAATATTCGGCAAGCAAAGAACTCTGTCACAGGGCTTTCACTTTCCTTGGAAAAGGGTCTTTGATCCTACACTCAGGGGAGACCGTCTGCTGAGCCCTGCACATGCACACGTTTGCAGAGGCACACGTATGCACACTCACGCTCACGTGGCTGCAGCTGAGGCAGCAGGGCCCAGTGAAGTCAGGACCTGGCTGGGTTCGGAGCCAGAGGGTGGGGGCCCCTCTGGGTGCCAAGCACGTCACTTACTGGACTCCAGGCAGGACGCATCCAGCACTGTCCTTCATTAGCACTAATGGAATTTCAAGGTCAATGACCAGCCATAAACATCAGCCCTAAATTAAGTGTATCCCAGGCTCCTTGCCCAGAGGATTTTTTTCCTTTTTTTTTTTTCTTCTTAAAAGCCAAGTTGCTTGGGAGATAGGGTAGTGTCAAAAATACAGCTAACCTTTCAAGATGAAAACATTATCAATTCTATTGATTTAGATAATAACTTGCTTCCACTTAACTCATCAAAAAGGATTGCTGATTTTAGAAATAATGCATTTTTCGGTCTTACACGGTTTTCTTTTTTTCCTTCTCCGGAAACTTTTCTCTCGGCTCCACGGGGGAAGCCACACCCAGGAGACGGACAGGGGGCCGGCGGGATGGCTGGCAGCACCGCTGCACGCACACCTCCCAGGGACACTTTGTGTCATTGATAATGGCTTCTCTGCCTGTCATCTTTCCCCTCTCCCTCCACACAGCTGGGACTGCCCCCACCATCCTTGTCATACAACATGACTAACATGTTCAGCCTCAAAGGTACAAAGGAGATGGAAATAAATGAAAGAATCGCCCAACAGGAGTTTTCCTATCCCTCCAGGGGGAGAAGGAGCAATGAGGATCAGACAGCCACCAGCGACCTTGTGTAATCATCACCAAGCTGAGGGCCCGGGCGACTAACAGAACCTGAAATCAACACCCGCTCTAAGGTCAAGTGTGCGGTGAGCCCCGGCTCTGTGGCTGGGGTCAACAGCAGCTCCCAGCTAAACCCTAGCGCTCTCACACCTTGAGGCTTGTAAGGCGGATTTGGGCCGCTCCCAACCGCTCCTGCCCAGCTCGGTCTGGGGCCTGGGCTTGGCTGTGTGCGTGGGCTGGGTGCCTTGCCTGCTTCCTGACCTGGGTGGCACTGCGGGAAAGGAAAGAACCGGTTCCCTGACATGAATGACACGCAAAGGCCCCCGTTTGTGTGTTGCTGATACTCTACACCCAAGAATTCCAACCAGAACCCCAACCAAGGCACATCATGCTGCACACAGTCATGACGACTTTTTTTTTTTTAAACAAGATCCTCTCTGCATTGAAGAAAGAAGGCACAGCCCTTCCACCATGCCCATGTGGCTCCCTGCCAGCCTTCTCTAAATCCTGGGGTCTGTTGTAATGTCTCCTGTTCCCCAACAAAAATGAAAAAAATCACTATTGCTGTTTTTGTCCTTATTATCTGCAGAAGCAAACCCTCCGGTGTGGAAAGTTCTGCTGTGGTCAAATCCAATTTCACTTGGGAGCATCCCTTTGACGTACTATTGTGTGATTCTTTTTCCCCAGGCTGAAAGGGATAGCTTTATCAAGCTAATGGGATCTTCACTTCCAAGGCAGACTGACTGGGACTTTAAACAATCTGTGAATAAATAGCTCAGCCTTCCCCCAAGTCTCTTTCCATTCATTTCAGCTGCGGAGTGAGGGACTACGGATTATCATTTTGATTACAAATATATTTCCACCTAGAGGAAAATCTACAAAGGGCTAAAATCACCTCTATAAATTTAAACAGTTTCCAGTTACCCCTGAAGAGTTAAAGCCTCCTTTAAAAAAAACAAAACAGAAAAAAACCCTGGTGCTTCAAAGATGTTATAGTAGACAGATGCCACGTTGATATAATAAACAGCAATGCCAAATCTAATGAATTAAGGGAAAAGAGAACCACATGCTGAGATTTTCAGATGAAACCAGGTAATGACAGGGAAGAAAAATGAAGCTGCATTTTAAAAACGGCTCGAGAGTCCAAAATCTAAGGTGCGGAGAGGCTCATAGCAGAAGCAATCTCAACTGCACACGCATTCGACTTACACAGATATGCGCTCCTGCCTGATGCTCTGGCTCGGGTGAAGAAGAAAGAAAATGAAATTGGAAAGGTCCCTGGGGCTAGGCATACTGTGGTAAAGGAAGTTCATGTACCCGCTGTCACGGAGGCCCCAGCCGAGCCTCAATGGCTACACGAAGGTGAGGGACTTTGAAGATATTGTATAAGAGGTCTGCGAGTCCGATTTGTGTTTCTGACAACCTCCTTGCACTGGCCATTCGTTGCAGTCGGTGGAAGAATTCAGCCCCCAGCAGCCTGGGCCCCAGGCAGAGGTGGTGTGGCCTTGTCCCCCCCCGGCCCCCGCCCCAGCATCCGAGTGGCCGTGTAGCACTGGGGACCAGAGGAGGGTGGATCTTTCTGACGCTCTTAGGAAAAGGACACCACTGCCTCCGTGATGCATCCAAGGTCACACACAGATGGCAAAGCTGTGCTTTTTGTATAGTGGCACGGATTCTGGCTTTCACTTGTGTCTGTTCCATCTTTTCTTGAAAATGTTCCTAGGACATGTCAATGTCCTTCTCAAAACAAACACCAGAACGCTCTCCCTAGGAGCACTTAGCAGGACCTCTCCGAACAGCGTGTGGGCATATGCTTTGCTCCAGCCATGCCGCTTCTAGAGATTGATCCCATAAACACGCTCAGAGGAGTGTGCAAAGATATGTGCAAAAGGGTGTTCACTGTACCACTGTCTTGGCAACACTGGGACCAGGCTAAACCTCTGTCCATGGTTAGCTGGTTAACATTAACCTGAATTCTCGTGCATCTAGACAACAGAATACCCTGAAGTTTATGTAGAGAGAGTTAGGGTCTGGCACGGAAACCGAGCCATGACGCACTGTGAACTGGAGCAGCAGACCTCAACACTCCCTTTCGTCACGCACAGGAACCTTCTGGAAAGAGACCCAAGCTTTTAATAGTGGCTACTTCAGTAGAGAGGAATACAGGGAAGAAGGACTTCCATGTCATAAGTTTAGGTAATATGTGATTTGTACAAAACAACGAACATTATTATTATTTTTGTAATGGGAACTTTTAAAAAGTCCCTTATTTCATAAAGATTAAACTGAATCACATATCAGGCTTTTCTTTTCTGGATTAAACAACACCCAAGTGCTTTTAATTTTCAATAATAATAATAATAATACACTAATAATGGATTATACTTTGAATTTTATGTATTTATTATTTAGAATCACGTCCTCCTTGATCAAAAGTGGGATAAAACCAAGGAACTTTTTCCATGCCACGTCTTGGTGACTTGCCCTCAATTTGAGTTTTACTGAATATTCTTTCCTTTGTTCAAAGATTTTGCTTTGAGGAGAGTCTACGTCTATAATCAGCACACACTAGGCCTCTTAAAGGGTTAAAATCGAGTGGAGTTTTGGCTTTTACATCATGGACAGGCCACCATTTCTCTTTGGCTGGAAGCTCTCACACCTCCAGTTTCCCACGCAGCAAACTCTCCGTAAGGATGACCTTGATTCTGGAAGACAAAGGACTTTTGGCTAGCTCATCCCTTTTGGGCAGAATTCTAGAAGAGGACAATAAAAAACTACAAAGAAGGGAAGTTGGCTCTGCCTTCAGGGAAGATACGCATACTTATTTGATTAATCTGATTTATAATTTGGGAGTCAATGGTTTCAGCAAGCTGGAGACTCTGGCCCCATCTGTGGGGAGACTGCATCTATGAACTTCCCTGGGGTCCTAACTTCCTCTCCTTGGAAGCCTCTCACTTAGCGAATTCACACTCGGGCCAATTCTGCAGAGAGCAGGAACCACCACCTAAGCAGAGGCAGAGAGGATCACCTCAGTCCCGCCGCAGAGGGACGGCAGAGGCCTGCTGTGGGGCTTCCTCGCTTGGTCTGAGTGCACCTCCTGGCCCCGGTGAATCGGAAGTATTGGCATTCAGCAAGCACCGGTTCCCAGACTACCGCCTTCTCTCCCCACCTTGGGGTTCAGGCTCCCTTCTCTGTGTGCAGGTGAAATCTTTTCTCTTTTAATTCTCTTTTGTTTAAGTTGGTTTCTCTGGCCGTCTTTTCTATCTTACTCAAACTGAGTCTCTCCCCCTCATTTTTTAAAAAGGAGGAATCACAACCGTCACCCACTAGGTCCCCCATGCTGCCTGCCCTGACAGACTAACTGGAGAGCATGCCTCGGCCCTGCACTCACAGCCCATGGAGCAAGTTCATGAACTCTCTCTACCAGGGCACATCGCTCTGCTCCAGTGGAGCCAGAGCTCAGCACGAGGACTGAATGCAGAAGCTCTGGGGTCCAATTGCTTGAGTTGAAATCCCAGGTGTCTGATTTAACATCCTAATTTTTTCTCTCTCAAAACCTGTGTATTTTGATATCATCTGTCACCTGACGTGTGGAAGGAAAAATGATAGAGAACCTCTGTCTAAGGGGATATTTCTCTGCACCTGATCATGCACAGAAAACAGCTTCCTTTTCCTTGTTCCTCTCTCCCCAACCGTCTTGAAAACTCTCACGATCCCACACTCTTCCCGTTCCCAAACTCCCCCCAGGCTTCCACTCAGAGGCGCGCCTGAGGCTAATCCATTCCTCTCACGTGCAAGATGAAGAGAGCAATTTTATGTAGTAAAGATATATGGGACAAGCCAACCTCAAGTTCACGTCTGTTAAAGCATTTCTCTGTTGGCAACATTTCTACCAGCTCTCACAGCTCTATGCTTAATTATAATCAAAGGGCGAAATACATCACTGTACCAAGTCCTTGCTGATGTAGACGAAGCGAGGGGAAAACGAGCACATTAGTCCTTCTTTATTAAAAGAGTTATTTCAGCAGATCTCAAATAGAGGCCAGCCATTAGCAAAATTAAAAATGAGGTGACGTTGATTTTGGGAAATGCACACAGTCGTGCCCTCCTCCTGCCTGTGGCTGCGTCGGTTCCTGCCCCAGCCCCCCGCTGCCCGCGCATTCCTGATCTTCAAGTTCCCAAACTAATTATCACAATGATGGAGTAACAAGCAGAGCGGAGAGAGGACAGTTTGCAGATTCTGCCTGGTACATCCTCAAATTAAGAAAAAAGGGCAACCTTTACTGAACACATAGTACGAGCTGGACACTGTTTTAAGCACTTTACACATAAAAGCTTGTTTAATTATTCCAACCGCTCTCAGGGAGTATGGGGGAAGGAAAACAATGTTTGCTGAACACCTGCCACGGTCTGTGAGTTTCTCTCTCAGTATCCATGCCAACCCTGCAAGGTTAATGATGTGAACCCCATTTCACAGGTGGGCAAACTGAGGCTTTGAGAAGCTAAGTAACTGGCTCCATGCTGTGGTGTTAGTAAGTCAAGGAGCAAGGTTTCACACAGATCTTCCTTCTTGCAAACAAGATTAATCCTGTGTGGGACACAAGAAGTGCACGGTGGGAGCCGATGTGAGTAAAGAATCTATAGAGGTGAGAATATGTGCAGTGTACTTGAGGAGAGACTGATCAAAGGATCCCAAAGGGGAAGAGAGAGAGAGGCCAAGGTCACGGAGAGGTAGGTGGGGCTGCAAATGCAGATGTCAGAATGCCAGGCTAAGGGCCATGAGCTTCAGTGTGGAGTCAATGGACAAGCATCACAGGTTTCCAAGCAGGTGCACAAATCAGTGCTTTATGAGTGTGCCCGGGCGGTGATGTACAAACTGATATATTAATATAAGGGAGACATGCACGCTAGTAAGGCATCTGGGCCTGAGCCTGGGGCAGGCCACTAGAAAGGAATGAGAAACTATGGGTGCTGCTCCGTAAGGGAACTCTTGCTACCCCAGGAACTGGACTGTTTCCGACAAGTATTTCGAGACCCCTTTGGTACCTGAACATGTTACCACAAGTCTGGCTATCTGAATCAGGAATTGAGTGGGTGTGAAAAGCAAGGATATCTGCATTTAAGGGGTGTTGTGTAGCTGAGCTGACAGATCATGTGTTTAATTAGACGAGAGTGGGACTCACAGGGAGAAAGGAGCAAGGATGATTCCCGCCTGGAGCCTTCTGATTGGGGGACATGATAGACGGTGAATGCATGAGCGGCAGAGGGATGCCTGCATCGGAATGTTTGGAGGGAATGGTTCACTGGAACAGGTCTTGAGATGAAAGAAAAAAAAATAGAGCGAACAAGTTGACCCCCCGAACAGTCCACAAGCCAGAGTCCCGGGTGTCTGTCTTGGTGTTTCCTTCTCCTTAATTTTATGCCTGAACCGTCACCAGGTTCTGTCACCTTTGCTCCCAAATGCCCGAGCAATCCACTCTGCCTCCTCTGGCAGGACCCTCACCCGAAGCACGCCGCCTTCCCCTGGGCTGCTTGACGTCCTATGTTCCCTCCCAGTCAACTCTCCCCTCTGCAGCGAGAGGACCCTCTTACAAACAAGAACCTGGTTAGGTGACCCTTCCTAAATATCTCTGAAAGCCTTCTGTGTGTCCTGAGAGCAGGCCAAGCATCAGCAAACTGTGGCCCGTGGGCCACACCCAGCACACTGCCTAAAATGAAGTTTACTGGGAGCCAGCCATGCCCATTCACGTATGGATCGCCCACAATGGCCCCCATGCGGCACAGCCGAGGTGGGTGGTTGCAACAGGGACTGTCTGGCCCTTTACAGAAAAAGTCTGCCAGCCACCGGACTAGACACGTGTCCTTAACGCGGTCCATGAGGCCCTGGGTGCTCTGATCCCTGCCTGCTTCTCCAGTCCCTCTTCACATCTCTGACCCCTTTGCTCTCCTCTTCACATCTCTGACCCCTTTGTTCTCGTCTTCGGTCATCCTGGCCAACGTCCTTCCAGTTGCTCACAGGGGCCAGGGAAATGGGGCTCAGTGGTCGGGTACTGGCATGGCCTGCAGAGCATCCTTCTTCCACATGTTTTGGGGGGATAGGCATTTTGGACTCCGGGTCCCACTAGCTCCTATCCTTGCCTGGCCTCCCCTCCCTTTGTCCTGATTCTCTGCCACCTGTGGATTGGGGTACAGCACCTTCCATTTGTATCACTCCTTCCTCCTCAAACCCTGCCTGCACCTCCTTTCAATTCAAACCAGTGTAATGAATACAGGAACATTGGAGTTTTGAGCCTTACTTCTAAGTGGGGAAGTTATTTCCCCTTTTCAAGGCCCTCTGGAGATCAGTGAGCAGGTGGAGGGAAAAGAGCAGAGTAATCCCTTCTCGCATCCCTGAGGTCCCATCATAGAGGAAAGCACGGGTCTTCCCCCACCGATGTGACTATCAGCCCCAGCTTCAGAGTCAGAGTCAATCAGTAATTATGAGCTGGGCATGGGGCTCGTAATACTTCCTCCTTATTTTGGGGTGACCTCCTAAACTGTGTAAACAAGCCTGGGCTCTGTGGTAGGTAGCTGGAGCCCCGCTCCCTGGATAGTTTATTTTAAGCAGGAAGGCCAATAGTTTTGCAAGCATCTCTCCATTTGTAGCAACTGGGATCAGGTGCTTATAAACTTGGAGGGGCTGGAGGAGCAGGCTCCAGGGTGCACCTCTGGCCAGCCCAGGAAGCTGCTTCTCTGCAAAGCTGGGGAAGCAGGAAACAGCTGCCATGGCTGCCGGTTCCAGAATCAGACCCTCTTCGCTGCTGCGGGGGACTCAGAAGCTGCAACTGGAGCTGTTGGCTCCAGAGCTACTTCCTGCCTGGAGGAGCCAAACCAGCAAGACAGATCCCTGGCAGCCTCTCCACTTCCCACCCAACTCAGCTCTGGATCCTGGTCTCGTGTGAGTACATCAGATGGCAGACACCGAGTCACTCCCAAAGCCCTGGCTGCAGGTGCATCTGGGGACTGCCATTCTCAACTTTCCCATCTCTGCAGTGGAGGGAAGCGCACAGGGAAGACGTCGCAGTGAACGCTGGGTGAGGCGATCTGTAGTCTCCGTCTTGTGAAAAACGAGAGCCATTTCCCTGGTTTTATAAGCACTGTGGTTCCGAGACTGATGTGCTCAGTCCTGGTGTCAAGTCCAGGTTTGCCAACTCTCGGCTCCACTGCTTTTCCAATACATGGAGAAGGAAAGCCATTTGTTACATTCACAGGCAGTAACTAAGTGAGGTGTTGGTCTTCTCATGGCCCCCCCCCCAAAAAAAACACATTTTGGAGCTCAGCTAGTTTGCTGAAAAACTGATGAAAAATCAGCAGACAAGGGTCAGCCAGTGAGCAGATAGGTAGGATCTGGAATTTCCACCAGCTTCTCCCAAAATTCACCGTTCCAAAAGTGACTTGTGTTGAGTATGTTTCATCCAACAGGATGTTCAATAACAAGTTTTTTTTTCCCTGCCAAGAGAACAGTGACTCAGAATTCAGGATCATCATAAATCTATAAGCTCCCAAAGAGCAGGAAGTCCGAGTCCCTCCACCCAGCTGTGGGGGAGGCACGGGTACGAGGTCCCGAGAGGGAGCCCATTGCTCTAGGAGGACACCTCGGCCTCTGACTTGGGGGGCCGCAGTTTTCAGGAGTGAGGACATGTCAGCTATTCCTTTAGCCAACGCTGCACGGCCTCGGCTCCAGCACTCATCATTTCTCCGCTAGATCTCGCAAACCCAGCTCCCTGGGAGCTGCACGTTGCTCCTACCCTCCAATCCATCTTCCCTATCGCCAGGCCTATGTGTCTACAATCCGGATCTAACTGGGTGAATGCTCTGCTTACGAACCCAGTACTTGTCACTGCTTAACAGATAAAGTCCACTCAACAACAAAAACCACCCAGGTGAAAAATGGGCAAAGGACCTGAATAGATTTTTCTCCAAGAAGCTATAAAAGGGCCAAAAGCCGCGTGAAAAGATGCTCAACATTACTAATCATTAGGGAAATGAAAATCAACACCACAGTGAGATGGCACTTTAGGGTGACTGCTATTAAACATTATTTCCTAATAATAAGTGTTGGCGAGGGTGTGGAGAAACTGGGAGCCCTCGGGCACTCTCGCTGGGAATGTAAAGGGGCACAGTTGCTATGGAAGATGGTGTGGCGGCTCCTCAGAAAGTCAAGAATGGAACCACCATACGACCCGGCAATGCTACTTCTGGGTATGTGCACCGAGCACTGAATTCAGGGTCCCGAAGAGATACTTGTACACCCCTGTTCACAGCAGCATTATTCCCGATAGCCAAAGGGCAGAAGGAACTCAGGCGTCTATCGGTAGACGAACGGATGAACACAGTGCGATCCATACGCACGACGGACTGTTATGCAGCCTTAGAAAGGAAGCAACTTCTGACACAGGCTAGAGCGTGGGTACACCTTGAGGACATTTTGTTAAGTGAAATCAGCCAGACATGGAGGACAAATGCTGGGTGATTCCCCTGATATGAGGTCCCTAGAGCAGTCAGGTTCACAGAGACAGAAAGTAGAATGGTGGTTACTGGGGTCTGAGGGTCACGGAGGGTTCGGGGGGGAGGGTGTCGAGTTTTAGTTTTGTAAGAGGAAGAGTTCTAGGGATTGTGTGCATAATAATGTGAACGGATCTAACACGATTGGGCTGCACACTGAGAATGGTTAAGATGGTAAATTTTATGTTATGTTTGGTACAACACAATTAAAAAGAGAGATACAGAACCCGAGGTGCCTGGTGTGACAGTCACTGCCTGAGACCAGTGGGCTCCAACGGTCAGCCCCAGCTTGATCCCCTGCTTCTTCCTGTGCTGCCCCCTCCTGGCAGGCCTGAAATTCACCACACCCTCTCACGCCTCTGGGTCTTTGCACAAGCTATCCCCTTGGCCGGGGGTCCCTCTCCCCAGATGCTCATCAGACAACCCCTCACTCTTCCCTGTGGCCCCGGGCCCTTTGCGGTGTTGCCCGAGGACCACTTGCCCTCCTGCTCCCTCTTCAGCAATCACACTGGCCCCCTTTCAGCTCTGAGGATGCCTCCCAGTCCTTTCCCGCCTCTGAGTCTTAGGCTCCTGCCCTTCCTTCCCCCTGTTGGAGCACTCTGGGCCACACTGCCCGTGGCCAGTGGCTTCGGCCCCTCCTGCTTCCGCCTCGCCCTGCCATCCGCATTCTGCAGCTTGTTTCCCTCACAGCATTTGTCAAAACTGGCGTGTGCCTCACATATTTCCTGGACCATTAGGACTGTGCCTATTTTGCCTGGGAGAAATGTCAGCCCCGTGACACGAGGGACATCGTTCACTTCATACTGCGTGTGCACTATTAACCGGAGGACTGGCGCGTGCTCGGCAGCCAGTTCCAGTGTCATAACCCTCTGAAGCCATCTGTTTTCCTGGCAGGATGGGTCCCTCCTCATCTGGTTTGGTTTGCACCTGCCTGACCGCTAGCGCCTCGCCCATCATCCCGTCTCAAAGGGGCGGGGCAGGGCGTGGCCATTTCTTACAATCGAGCTGCCAATCACACGTCTTTAACTGGAACATTCCCAGAACCCAGTGCCTTGGTTGGCAGACAACAGACGCTCAGAAAGGTGTGTGGAAGGTGGCATTTTCCGAACTTTTGTCATGCTTTCCACCTTCGAGATTCTTGTCATATTTACTTCCACTGCCCTTCACATCGACTGCCATTTAAAAACTTGTTTAAAGAGGAAAAACAGTAATATCAGTAAAATCGAGAATTTAATGTGCTAGTTATATTTTCCCTACTGCACATTAAATGAACACCCCAGTACATTTTTTAAAGTTTCCAGGTATAAAGTTCTGTTAGCTGTCATTCTTTGGAAAACACTGGTTTAAGGAGTGGGCCCTCCGATTCTGCGCCGTTCTGCCGGCCCTCCAGGATCTCTGGCGAGGACTGGATTTGGGGCCACGCCCAGGAAAGAGGGCAACAGAGCTGCCGTGTACACCCCACCTGCCCGCCTTTCCTCCCTCTGCGTAGGAACCTGCCCCATCGGGCCACCTCTCGTCCCCTTGTGTGTGCTCGTGTCTTTCTGGAAGGAGGAAATGCCAAACATCGTTTAAAAATTTCTAGCGTTTGACACTCCACATTCTCCTTTGGAAGGTTTCTTCTTCTTTTTTAACGTTTAAATGGCCAGGAGTGAAGGTGATGAATATTTTAGGTGCCACTTTACTGAAAATAGAACTTTTGGAGTCAAGCATTTTTCCTCATATGCCTGTTCGCCATTTTTCCTTCGTAGCATCTCTGAAAGGAAGCTGGGGAACAGGCACGGTTTTATGGATGGAGAGAACCACCTAGGTCGAGGTGACCTGAGTCCCTTCGTCCAGAGTCCCTGGGCTGGTCAATGCCACATGCCCTTGACTCGCCATCAGGTTATACGTCCTCGGCCTGGACCCAATAGTAAGTAAGTTACTCAGCAAAGATGCGGAGTGGCAGCAATGATAAGAGCTGATGCTGGGCGGACCCTTGTTACTGGCAGGCTCTATTCTAAGAACTGACTCAATCCGCACAGCAGCCTTGTGAGTCAGGGACCCTCACTGTGCTCATTTCGCAGATGTGGAGACAAAGGCTAATGGCGGGTAGGCCACCCGCTCAAGGTCACACCAGCAAGTGCGTCCCAGCCCCACCGAATGTCCTATCACGATAAGAAGAATTGTTATTATTGTGGCTAGGGTTATAATGGCAATAGGTAACATTTATTGACGGGTTACTATGCGCCAAATGAGGGTGTTGAACATGTTATGTGATTTACATCATTTAATCGCCACGACAATTGTATGAGCTGGTGCTATCGTGGCCTTCATTTTACAGATGAGGAAACTGAGGCACACGGTGGTTAACCAACCTCTCCAAAGCGGTGGTGTCCAGTAAACGCCGGCACACAAACCCAGGCATGCTACAGAGCCAGCATCAGCGTGGGCCGGAGAGAGCAGAGCGCAGGCAGGAGTCCTGCACGGCTGGAAGTGAGACATCCTGGAGCACTTTCTCTGCAGACACCGGGGGCAGAGCTGTCTCTCCTGACTGGCAGGTGATTTATCTGAAGTCTACGTGAGAAGTGTATCTATGCACCAGCAGAAAATAAAGCCTGGCTCCTGCAGGGAAGGGAAAGGCCTGGGAGGATCGTCCAACAAACAGTTCGCACTGGCTCTCGGGCTCCAGCCAGAAGGCGTCGTCTGCAGAAGCAGACACGTGGGGAGAGGCCGGGGCTGGCCTCCAGTGCAGAGCACGGGCGGGCTCTGGCCTGGCTTGTTCAGGGGGGCGACCCTCCCTGGGACCACACCCGCACCGGGGCCTGGTGCCTGCACTTAAGGCAGGCAGGTATGGAGGAGACAGGGAGCCCAGGGCCTGCAGCACGTCACTCTCCTGAGACAGAACTGAGGTGCTTACGCAGGTGGGGACACAGTCCACCAACCTTCGCTATCAGTGGATGAAGAGCATCGCATAACATAGGAGAGAAAAGAACATGAGCCAAGACTTGATGCAAAGACAAGCAGGGGTGTTAAATACAGCAACTGGGCGGAAGCGGCGGTAGTTGATAATTAGTAGCATATGAGGAAGGACTTTCTAGTCTGCTAAGTGTTTCTGACCAGCATCTCTGCTAATTCTTGCAAGGAGGCAAGAATCGATTCCCTATGTCAGGGTGAGAAAACGGAGGCCCTGAAGAGCTGCGTCTCTGCCCTAGAAAGCATTGTGAATAAGTGCCAGGGCCAGGACTGGAGTCCAGGGTCTCTGGTCCCAAAGTGTTGATGTGGTAAAGTGCCCGAGACAAAATGACAAGGAGAATCTGGGGCTAGACCCTGGTGGTCACCAAAGGCCCAACAGGAAGTCTGGGTTTCACGGAATAAGCAATGGGAGGAAAGGGAGGTCCTTCCACGAAATAGTGATAGGGCAACAGAGATGGTTTAAGGGGGTGAACCCGGTGGGGCGTGGGCTGGATGGCACAGAGAAGGGGGAGAGGCAAGGAGGAATCTATCCTTCACTCGTCATTCACTGATGGTTAGTAAGCACAGTGCTGAGCGGGTGCTGCTTGCTCCACCCCCTCCCTTCCCGGCTGGGAGCTTGTGCTGGGCTTCCCCAGGCAGCGGTGGCTCTGGAGGCCCCACAAACACAGTGACTGCTGTACTCCTGTGGGGGCGAGGGGCTCGATTTGCCTCCCAGAAGCCACCAGGACTCAGCTCAGTCATCCCCTAAGGAGACCCATTTGCCGAAGAGGGCAAGCCATCCTGGCAGACGGCACAGCCATAATCACCCACGAGTGCTTCCAAAAGGAACGATTAACCTACTGGAAGCTTCCGCTTGTGGGAAGAGAATGGAGAGCTGAAGAGACTGCTCTTGAGCCTAAGCCTGCTTTCCCTCCTGCTGGTGGGGGTGCTGCTTAAATAGCCAGTCTGTAAGTGGTTATTTACATAGTCTCCGCATGGACTGAATCTACAGGTGAGAAGCCATTCATTCATTCATTCATTCATTCATTCGCTTGGCTAATAATTTCTGACCCTGTGGGGGGAAGAGACAGGTCGGCGTGACCGTGTCCGTCTGCAGGGATGGCAGGCTGATACCGCTCTGTGATAATGGGGAGTCATGAGGCGTCCCACTGGAAGTGCCATGCGAGTTCTGTCCTGAGAGAAGAGCAAAGGTGGCCTTTGGGACTGGACACGAGTGTTTTAGGAGGGCAGCGTGCCTGTGCACGGTCTGGGGGCAAGAGAGCCTGTTTAGGGGACTAAAGCAACAGCAACGAATGATGGATGATTAATCGTGAGCAGCTGCTGTAGATCAGGCTCTACGCTAAATATGCTATATACATTACCTCACATGTCTTTAAATACAAAAGAACGAAAAAGAATAACTCTGTGAGGTAGGTCTTGCCCTCTTTCTGCAGTTGACATTCGGAGAGGAGAGCTGACTTGTCTAAGGTCACATGTTACAACATGGTGAAGCTGGGATTCAGAGGCAGGGTATCTCCCTCCAGGTTCTGAAATGGAACCACTGAGCTGTGCACTGAGGGCCTGCTTGGCCACACCGCCTCCAGGAAGCCTTCCCTGACTTCACCATTCTGCAGGGATGACCTGCTCCTGCCCTAGATAGCTTTGCATCCATCTTATCTCCACAACCAGAGAGTGCTGTCCTCACAGTCAGTGATGCAGCCTCCACACTGCTGTTTTGGTGGGCTCATTTCATTCCTTCGTTTTAATTCTGCTGCAGCACCTGAAGAAGCATTTGCTGATTGACCGTTCTTTGGTCCCAGTGCCATACTGATGAAATGAAAAGGCCTATTGGGCCCACACATGCCTCCAACTCATGGCCAGAAGGGAAGTTTGAGTGCATTTCAGTTTTCATGGTGTTTCCATAAATAGGGATGTGCAGGGCTGTGATGAGTGGCAAGAAAGGAGAGCTTCAGCACAAATCACGGCATTCCGTTCTGAGCTCCTGGGGTACTGGACAAATTGAGAGAAATTTCAGAACAGTGCTCACGGACCCTATGGCGTGAGCTTCTTTGAGAAGCACCCTTTGTATTTGTGCTGATTTTTGTTTAAAGAATATTCTTTGCAAGATGGCAAACGTGGAAGTAGCAACTCAGTTTATATTTATCTGGCAACCCAAAGAAAAAAGAAAAGGAAAAAATCCGCACTGGACCAAAAGCCAATTTCAAACGACGACATGAACCTGGCCTAGCAAAACAAAGGCTCTAGAACTCTATAGTTACAGTTAGTCCCCCACATGATTAGGGGTGCTTCTTAACCTAGGACCCTGTCACGCGGGTGTGAAGCCAGTGACACAGAACAGAAAGATTCTGGCCAAAGCTGCCCCCGGCACTGAGGGCTCGGGTCCCATTACTTGTGGAGGCTGGGAAACCAACCACCACGAGGTCAAGTTCAAACACAGGACCAGCTCATTCGCATGCCCCTCCTGGACCATGGCTTTTCCGCCCAAAGCGAGGAATGACTGACTCTAGAAGGGAGGAAATTAACTCCATGAGCAGCCTAGACTATACTGGAATAAGAAGCTTGGATTGACACAGGTAAATAACACACGCCATTCCTGTGCTGTCCTGCTCCCAGGCTGGGGACACACTGACACTGATTCTCAATGGATGCAGGGTGGTGTCTGGCAAAGGCCGGGGGCTTGGGAATCATCCAGTCATTTAGTCAATCAACACACATTTGTTGGGCACCTATACTAGGTGCTTGTCTTGTGCCAGAAACTGGGGCTACGGTGGTGAAGATTTAAATGTAATCTCTACTTTCCTGGGGCTTCCAGTTTGGTAGCTGTATCTAAAGATTACACAACCACACAAGTAGCTCTTTAATTATAACCAGGCTTAGTTCTCTGGGAGCAAGTTTGTGGCACACAGAAGTGTCGATTGGGGCAAGGGTGCAGTCAGAGAAAGCTTCCTGGAGGAAGGGACGCCTGAGTTGGGGTTTGAAGAATGAGAACACTCCACCCACTGAAGTTCAAATGAGGCCTTGGAGCCCGAAGACGTCCTGCACACTGGAGGGCAGGGAGAAGGCCGGCGCACCTGGACACACAGGCCCAGAGGGCGCAGCTGGTGAGGGTGCCAGGTTGAAGCCATGCAGGGCCCTAGAGCCTTGTGGGAGGGTTTTCACTGCTGCCCTAGCAGGATGGGGGAGCCACAGAAGTGTTTCTTCTGCTGGGGGGGATCAGACCTGTGTTTTGGCTGAGAGACGCCAATCCTGTGGACAGGGACAGGGACAGGAGTACAGGAGGAACCATCACTTAGGGGGCAGCAGTCCAGGGAGAAGGCAGAGGTCTGAATCCCAGCTAGAACTGCTGTCTGCTCAACACCCCAGAAATATAGTCAAACTCGTAGATTCTCACACTTCAGAAATTTGGAATTTCTGCTAATTCAGAAAGGCAGACAAGATAGGAGACGTGTCAGAATAAGCCAGCAGTCAGAGCACATTGGACGGCTTCAAGCGCTTGCCGTAAAATACGCTGCTATAGGTATGGCTATTGGCCACTGTGTTTCTACAAGATATATACATAGTTTATTATATATGCAACATATATAATTTTAAAACAGTGAAATAGATCTTTTTTAAAGGCACTTTGGTACACAAAAATGGAAAGTTTAAAGCTGTTCTATGTTATTAGTACTATTATCCCTCTATTAATCATAATAAGAGCTATCATTAATTACTTTCCATGTGCTTGGCACGCTGTTAGAAACGTTTCATACATGACTTAATATAATTCTATTATCTAATATTTTAAATCATTGCCTGAGGACATGCTTGTTGATTTTAGAGAGAGAGGAAGGGAGAGAGAGACAGAGAGAGAAAGAGAGAGACATCGCCTCCCATATGTGCCCCTACCGGGGATTAAAACTGCCACATAGGTGTGTGTCCTGACTGAGAATCGAACTGGCAACCTTTTGCTGTACTGGACAATGCTCCAATCAAATGAGCTGCCCGGCCGGGGCTATTGTCGAATCTTCATCCCTGTTTTATAAATGAGCACACTGAGAGTAAGGGTTAAGTTAAACAGCCACGGTCACCCAGTAGTGAGGGGCAGAGATGGGATTTGAACTGGGTTGGACTAGGTCTAGGGCCATGCTCTCAGTAGATGGTAATACAGCGGGAGAAGAGAAGCTAAAAGCTAAATAAAACTGTCAGGCCATAAATGAGAAGTGTCAAATGAGATGCGGGTGAAAAATGCTACCGGAGGTAACAGCCCTTGGTAAGCGCCATTGGCTGGTTTGGTAACAACAGGTTTGTTCCGTTCAAGTCTTTGTTGGGAAGAAGTGGGTTGGCTGCCCAAGGCTTAAGAACCAGAAGACTTAAGTGATGGCATGCTTCTGGACGGTGCTTCTAGAGGTCTGTCATGTCGAGTGCCAGATGTCACCAGACCTTCCTGCAGTGTGGTGACTCCAAACAAAGGTGATTTCTCAGGGCTGCAAATCAGCAATTAAGAAGGACCACATTCTTGAATATATACACCCCTATTTATATTCAAACGACATCGCTGATAGCAAAGAAGGAAAAAAAACAAAAACAAAACACCCAGAATCTCCAAGACACATAGAGTTATAAAGTATTTTTATCATCTCTGTTAAAAAAAAAATAAATGGAAGCAACTAGAGTCTTCAGATTCTTTTACAGCCTGGCCTACTTTGCAAACACCAACCCCCATATTAAAGGTATCAACAAGACGAGGGAGATTTACTTCCAACCTGGAGATGCGAAATAAACTACTAGGCAGGTTGCATTAAATCAATCCTGATGTGAATCTTCCAGATATCAAATCTGGGCTTTTCAGGACAGTTTTATTTGCTAATAAGCCTAATAAATTGAGAGCTGCCAGGGCCGTCATGAGACATGTACCTTGAAGAATATAAACGGTGTGAGAAGGGGGGTTTGCAGCGAGCGGTGGTGGCGGGGGATGGAGCTGTGGGGGGGGGGGGGCGTGTGCACGGTGTCCTGGGGAAGCCCTGGCTGGTCTGCCTGGTCCCCAGATGGAACCACTCAGGATCTCCGAGGACTGCTGTCATTCCTGAGTGCATTACGGGAGCAAGCGCAACCCAAGACTCCCCTGTGAGAGCCAACCGGCCCTAGGGGCTGGGACAGTGAAAACCTAGCCAACTTTAACTTCGGAAACCTTTGAAAGACAATATTCTTGTTTTAGCCTGCAGTTTGCCTGCTTATTTGTTTCTCATTATTTTGGTTTCAGGCCTTTTGAATCAGTAGGAATTTAACTACAATACAGTTGTTGTGTTCCACTTTTTCTGGGCTCCCACTAGGTTTGCAGTGGACACTTTCCCCATCGCTACCTGGTTTTCTAACGAATTCTAATGAGTCAGTGACTAAAATCAACACATGAGGTCCATGCAGCTCTCAGCAGAGCTGAGTTCAAACTCTGGCTCCACTTACTGACTAGGTTAGGTCATGTCATCCATCCGAGACTCGCTTTTCTCTGCTGTCTCATAGGAATAAGAAGTGCTACTTTCATAGGGTAGATTTTAGCATTTAATGGGATGTTTGTGAAGTGCTCACACAGTGCCTGGTGCATAGGAAGTGCTCAATCCACTATAGCCAGCGTTCTTTCCACATTGCACCTGAGTACGGATGAACGGTAGGGGATATGATTCTCCTTACCATGAAGTTTTGGTTCAAGGCTTGCTCCTAGGGGGAAAAAACAGAAATCCAGTCTCCGACTTGACTCCTTCAGATAAATTTGTGAACATTTTGAATTGCTCATGTTAATACTCTCACCCATCCGGACACAGGAGTCACGGAAAGGACTCAGTTCTGGGAGTTGGATAAATCAAGGGCTGACTGCCGGGTCTGCTGGAGTGGGTCACAGAACCCCTTGAACATGTACAATGGTGATGATAAAAAACATTTATCCTGTGTGTTTTTCAGGATAAAATAAGATTATTTCTTTTACACAAAAGAGCCTGGAAATTGTTAAGCTTTGGATCTGTCTGTCATGTCTTCTTTTAGCATCTAGCGCAGTGCCCAGTACACAGCAAGTTAGCTTTCCCTCCAATCCACCACGTTGGCATCACTTTTTATGTAAACAGTTGGTATTTGGAGAGGGGGGTGGGGAGGGCAGGGCTAGTCTCCAGGGGGACCATGTGGCCAATCCGAAGAGTGCATTCCCTGGCAGCAATGGAGCACATGATCAAGCCAGGTCCAATCCTAATAAATTCCAGAACTTTTACAGGAACTACTGGGGGGATTCAAAAGCTTGTTTTTTTCTGCCAAACTCCATGCTGACGAGAGAAGTTTGGAGATTCTGGGAGTTACCATGTAGAAAAAGTCCCAATGATGTTATTAAACTACTAGGTTCTGCCTTTCCTGAAGCCTTTGAATTTTTTGTTTTATGAGACAATAAGTTTCTTTTCCTTGTTTTTTAAAGTCATTTTGAATTTGGGCTCTATTATTTTCAAGTGAGAATCCTGGCTATACTTCAGCAATCTAGCTGGTTTTATTTATTTGCTTGTCTTTAACCTTGGTCACAAGCTACATGTGCTTTAAGGGCTAAACACCTGCACAAAATATTGTATCTATCTATTGATATTTCTTTTGGGGAGGAGGGGGTACATAGGGTCATTTGTCTGTAGCGATCTGGATTTCTGCTTGTGCACACACCTTTCTTTTCTGGCAGGTAGGTTTCTGCTCTAATCTGCACCGTAGTTATACTCTGAATGTATCCGTTCCCTCAATCTAAACAAGTTTTGATCGTTCCATATTCTCCTTGACCTTCCCTGGAATTGCGGATCACCAATGAGGCCATAAAGATGGTACCAGACCTAAAGGGACTGACTGGATGGTCTGGTTGTGCCTCTCAAGGCCTCGGGAGTTTTGTGAGGTCACCAGAGTCTGGGATCAGGACAGTCAGGAGACACCATCTTGCTAGTCAATTCCTGACACCTGCAGGTTGCTGCTTGGCAGTCAGTTTTGAGAGGTGTTGGGAATCCAAACCCAGGCGAAGTCAGATGTGTGTGATGAGCCTCTGGCAATGGCTGTAGTGGGATCGAGAGGAAGAAGCTGAGGCCTTGCTGATTCCTAAAACACATCAGGAGCTCAGATACATCTGCTCGAACCTCTAACCCTTACCAGCTCATCCAGAGGGGTTTGGGGCACCCCCAAAACCAAGTCATGCTAAGTGAAATTACAAGAGTGACTGGTAATTTCCATCTTCCACTGACTCTAATATCCACGTTTCTAATCCCAGGATCCTCAGAAGTGCCTGGAGCGTTAATTCTAGGAAGGTGAAGTGATGGCCAAGGTCCTCCAGAAGGGTGGTTTGGGGTAACCCCCAAAGCCTGTTCCATGCTGTTTTCTGCATGCAAAATTTTCTTGAGCTCAGGAAGAAAGTACTTAGCAACTAAATTAGTTGTTCAAAAATGATATCTGGTATATTTCTCATGGTAAATAGAGGAAGAAAACTGATCTCAAGCAACTTGGTTAATCCAAATGTTCAATTGCCACAAGCTGAACACACACTTTACAGTTAACATACATCTGCGAGCCGAGCTCACGCGTGTTTGTAGGAGGTTAGGCTGGGCTTAGTGGTTCTGTGTAGTGACCTCAGCCCTGGGACTATCTGCTGGGCGACCACAGGTACCATTTCTGAGTCTCAGGTTCATTATCTGTAAAATCATTATAATCATGCCCATTTATCCCAAAGCATTGCTGTGTGGGTCGAATGAGGGATGCACAAGTGCTTTGTGAAGCTATGAAACGTTATGCAAATGCGGTGTGCTGCACGGCACGCACAGTCCCTAGACATGCACGCGTGCACACAGTTAACGAGTACCTTGTGAGCTCTGCGTGGGTCTCAGGCCCACTCGGATCAATAATCTCACCTCCGTGCTCACGCAGAACATCAGGGGCGAACGGCCGGGATTAGTGCCCTGACAATAATGACAATGGCACTGAAGGAGAGTGTTGAAAACAGGAAAACAAACAGGAAACTGCTGACCGTGGCTTTAAGCCACAAACTCTATCTGAACAAAACACCTTGGTGGATCCCTAAGCAGTAATTCAATAAACAAAGCCGTTCACTCGGTCTTACCCCCAAAGTCCTTGGTGGCCTGGCAGCGCACATTCAGAAGGTTCACTTTGTTATGCACAGTCCCCATCCTAGGACTAATCTTTTTATAATGAACTTAATCCAGTTAGAACTCCCTGGAATGGCCACATGTCAAAGTAATTGGATAACGGCCTGCGATTTTGTAATTATTCCTACTCTTCAAGCGGAGCTGGTTTGAGTCGCTCCCCCCACCTTTCCTATCACTGACAGGCCTTCCCAGTGATAAAGCCAATGCCAGGGGGGAGAGTCAGACGCCCTCTCTGGGGGCGGGGCTGTGAGCAAGAGGGAGCTGAGATAGAGGTGGTGGGGGGGTGCGTGGAGAGTCAGCTGCTCCTGGTTGACAATCTCTCTGTCTCTCTTAATAGGCTGCTCCTTGCAATAAAGAAGCGCAGACTTCCAAGGCGTAGGTGTCTCTGCACCAAGGGGAAGAACAATCAACCCAGCAGAGAAATGGTTTTGAGCGATGCCACACCTGCTCGGGCACTGCCTCCCTCGTCGTTATCCAGTTTACCTTTCCCCCACCGCAGCATGCCACACTGGCCTCTGTCCTCCCGGCACCCCCCAGGCACAAAGACCCAAGGCCTCTTTGTGGGGGCATG
Source organism: Macrotus californicus (assembly GCA_007922815.1). Taxonomy (NCBI): domain Eukaryota; kingdom Metazoa; phylum Chordata; class Mammalia; order Chiroptera; family Phyllostomidae; genus Macrotus; species Macrotus californicus. The sequence goes on from VMDR010000308.1 coordinate 91,841, forward strand.
AGGCCCAAAGTGCTCAGAAAGAGGAAACACGGGTCGAGTCAGGGATCGTGGAATTAAGAAGCCAAAAGTGGTCCCTAAAAACAAAACTCAAGTGCACAAAAAACTAACAGGGCACCTTCCCCTTCTCAGTTTGTTCTTTGTCTATGGGTGGAGATTGTTAGCAAGCCTAGGCCTGTCACCCCCATACTACTTTGTATGGGGACTCGATGGCTCTTTCATAGGAAGTGGGCCTGCCACTGGTACCCCTAACTTGCTCTGAGCTGAGACTGGTGGGCCCACTTTAATAAGCCCATACAATACACAGAAGGGTCTGCACCTCTTATTACCTAAAGGTAATAGAGTGAAATAGAGTGCCAGAACCACAACCCGGGCGGCCTGCCACACTGGAGAAGAGGAGAAAGGACGGGGAGGGGCCCCGAGGCAGTACCTGCGACACTGATGCTGGACGACTGCAAAGCAAGCGAACGCTGGTACCACTCGCAACTCATGTCCCCGGAGCGAGACCCTGGCAGAACTAGCTCCCGCTTCTCACAGTCACACCACGTGGGTTCGTACCGGGAGTTGTTTTAATCATTTACAATGTGCAGTCTCGTTCCAGGGAAGAAAAGCAAAGGGAGCTCAAAGGCTTCTGGACTGAAGGCCTCTCTTAGAACAAGGGACAGGCCAATGGTGGCTGGTCTGGCCTCCTTCAGAGGCTCTGGGCCTCTGACCGCTCGTTGATGCCAGAGCCCCAGCTTGGAGCTCAGGACACGTGCTTTCCTTCTAATGTGTTCTGGGTCTGCTTTCAGTTACTTCAAATGCAGCAACGCTGAGGCAGGAAGAAAAAAATCCCCCGACTGCTTTAGGGCTAAACTCGGATGTTTCCTCCCAGCATGCGGACCAAAACACATGCGTATGTGGCTTGGCGAAGAGGCAGCCAGCATCTCAGGAAACTCAAAACCGAATAAAAGAGGGCATTGGTTCTGGTAGGCCTGGGCCAAATCTCAGGATTTGTTCTCGTCTGTGAGCTTGGGCTTATTTTCATGATTGGATTAGAGACAAGATTTTCCTCGCAGGCTAAGTCGGGCCTTGGAAGGTTCTCTGCGTACTCTCTAAATTCCTTGTTACAGTAACAGCTGCACTCCGTGTATTCCGTGCCACGAGCGCTCTTCCCATTTGATTCCTATAACGGTGCCGTGAGGCGGCCCTATGAATGCAGGCCATGGAGCGCCAGCTCTGAGGTGGGAGACAGAGGCCCAGTTCACCTGGCCTGCTCAGAGTGAGGCTGGGGTGTGAGCTCACATCCGTGCCCTTAACCACTGCACACGCTGGTCTGAAACTCACTCCCACTGCTCCTGACTTGGGGACCTGGGAGCCACAGAGGGTGTGTGTGTGGGGGGGTGTGCTTGACTGAGTCCAGTACTCTCAGCCACCCTAGCCCCTCCACACTGCACTAGAGAATCAGCTCCCCCCAAGGACGTGTGACACCAGAGGCCCTCAGGGTGGCCCATACCCACTATCATGGGGCAGCACCACTGAGCTCCAACCTCCCAAATGCTTGCAGATAGGCCCGCCCTACCTTTTCTTGTCCTGCATCCCCCAACCCGAAGGGGCGGCGCTTCTAGGGAGGGCTTTTCATGCTCCTGAAAGTGCTCCCCAGCGCTGTTCACACAGCACAACAGTGACATCCAGGGGAGAGGCTGGGTGAAGGCAGGGACCGCCTGTCTCCAGCGTCTCCCGCAGGTTTCTGGCTGACTTACGGCCCACAGACCCTGACTCACCAGGGGTGGACACCCGGGGCCAGTCGCTAAGCACCCCCTGCCGCCGGCGCGGGTCCTTCTGCCGGGACTCCCTGCCCGGCCCCCTCACTCCCACCCCGCTCCCAGCCTTTGGCGCCGTGACCCCAGCTTTGGGGAAGGAGTCTCTACCCTGACCTAGTTAAATACGTTGCAGCTCCCCCGGGCCCCAAACACCTTGCCATTCAGGGGTCTTCCATCAGCACCACCTGACGACAAAAAAAAGTTTCTGCAACTCAAAATGAGCTCAGTCCTTCCCTCGCAGAGAAAAGGTTTCACAGGCAAACAGCAAATGTACACTAGGGTGTCTTACGACGACAATCTGTCTCCCACTGCTGTTTTATCACTCATGGGCATGTGCTGCTCCCTTTGGGTGGACCTGCACTGTGAAGAGTGAAGGCTGTCCACAGAAGCGAGGAACATGCACTGCACAGACCCTCAACACACGCCCAGGAGAACGAACGTGTTTTTATACCAAGCGTTTAAACATCGGAACAGACGCCGGGGGGTGATGTACACCGAGCAGGTGAAAGGAATGCAGCAGCCGAGAAAACAGGCCGGGGCCATTTTCTGAGGGCGCATTGGGCTTCTGCCCGCCCGCAGGCTGCGGGTGTTGTCTCTGCAGACTGTACTTCTGGGTGCTCCCGGGTCCCCCAGGAGCTGTGGGCGGAGCTGCGCCTGCAGCGGGGGCATCTGCGCTCCATTTCCACAGGGCCTGCGCTACCTGCTTTGGCCAGAAGGTGGCAGGGCTGAGACGCTGCGCAGGACTGAGGCCCACAGAGGTGGCATGAAAGGACCACCTGATGTTTCCGCCCCAGACCCCTGCCCCTGCCTCCTGAAAGGAGGGGGCCACCGCCTTGCCTGGCTGAGGGCAGCTTCAGGGCTGCCGGCAACATCCTCAGGGGCCAATTCCTCTGCATACTTTGCTGGATTTGAGCAAATCCTATCACAGCATGTGCCCCACATCCCGGGCCTGAGGCAGAGTGAATGAAGACCCAAGGCTCCATCTATGGGAAAGGAGCCTCACAGGTATTCGACTTGGAAGTCAGGCAGCAGGGAAAGTGCCCTGGAAGCTGCTGCCCAGGAAAGGGTGGTGAGAAACACGTGCGCAAGGATGTGGGGGAGCTGCGGGAGGCAGGGGTGAGGAGTGGACTCCCATTTTCCATCTCAGGCTCACCCTGGGGACACGCAGACCAGAAGGGTGGGTGAAATCGCCCCGTATTTACACGATGGATCTGCCTCTTGCTGCTCGGCACACAGTTAAACCCCTAAGTTGGCAATTACCCTTCACGACACAATATAGAAACATAAACACAAACATTGTGCCTGTTCTAATTTCGGTGAGCTATGCTGCATCCTGTAGGTTTAGATGTGCCACATCTACATCATGGGTGGCAGGAAGGGAAACTATAATAAAAGTCAGGTTCGATCCCTTTATCCCCACAGGTGGCAGTCACCAAGAGGAAAGCCAGCCCCAGGGTGGATGCTTAGGCAAGGGCAGCCGTGGCTTTGGGAGAGGGTTTGGGCTTTTTTTGTTTGCTTTTTGTTTTTTTTCTGCAGGCAGGCAGCAGGAGAATAGACCCCTCTGGTTTTGTATAATGCTCAAAACGCAAAAGTTCCTGCAAGAGCCTTATAGCTACTTGGCTGAGAACGTAAGGCCTAGCGGACTTCATGCTACCTGGTTAAAGGAACAACTTATTCCCAGCTGTAAACAATGCTTGAGAAAAATATCTCTTCAGGCAACAGGAGGGAGCTGCAGGGTTGGACTGCAAAGTCCAGAAATGAGCTCCTGGCTTACTCCCTGCAGAAGGGAGCCTGCTGCATCACTGGGGGTCCTGCTGGCCAGGGTGCTGACCCTGGCCTGGCCCGATCTGTCCCTCTCTCTGTCCACCCTGCAACACGGTCTCACAGAGAGAGACCTCTGCCAAAGAAGCTGCGGAGCTGAGGGCAGACAGACCAAAGTTCTTAGGTGCACAGACAGACGGTCATGTGGGAAGCACACCCCCAGCCCCCAGAGCCCCAGCTGGAAGATCACCGGGTGCCTCTGTCTTCCTTGCCCCCGGCGTCCGGGCTCAACGCCAAGAGATCCACCGCACCCCACTGCTCACACCTGCCTTGAATTTCCTGGTGTTTCTTGGGGAAGTAGGAGGCAACTCCAAAGAGTTGGGAAATACTGGATTTAATGAGAAATATTCCCCCAAAGTTCCCGAATGCTGTGGGTTATAAATGAGGCCATGAATCACGGGGCCGCCTATAATATTTCATAAGTGGTGTTGGAAAACCGCTTTTAATAAACTTGGGGGAAGATGGATCACCTTTCTGAAGAAGCAAAACGGGATCTGGAGGCATAAATATATGCAAAGACCAGACTGGATCCCTCCTGGGGCAAGAAGCAGGCCTCAGCCCCCTCCCCCTGGCACTCCCGGCACTCCAGCTGTGGGAGCTTTATTGCTGGAGCTCAGCACAGTTTACATTCAGGACGATCGTTGGCACCCGCGACACATCTGGTATTACTTCCCCCAAGTCACTGCAAGCCTCCCCCTGCTCCCTCACCCCCAGAAGGGCCTGCAAACATTTCCTCTTTGAGCTTGGAGATCCGAGGGCTGACTCTGTGGGGAGCAGGGGAGAGACGAGGAAGGAAGGGGTCAGAGAGGAGGAAGAGGAAGAGGAAATGCTCAAAAGTATAGAGAGGGTGAAAAGGAAAGGAAAAAACACAATCAAAAGGGAAGGAAAGTCACCGAGAAGAAAAGACAAAGGAAAAGACAGTAAGAAAAAAGAAAAATGAGAGTGAGTAGGGGAGGGGAGGGCAGCAGAGGGGAGGGGGGAGGGAGGGGAGGGAAGAAGAGAGCGGGGAGGCAGGCCCAACAACGGACAACGGTCCCTGTCCATAACAAGCCGATCTGTTCCGAGGGTTTCTTTGCTCCGATACCTTCTCCACAAAGACCCGGATAACCCAAATGGATGTTTCCCCTCCCGCTACCACCAGATGGGTACAACTTCCACTCATTCACTCAGCATCCATTTCTGTGGAATTCACTATGCCCACGTCATGAGGGTTGTTGTGAAGATTCAAAAAACCAGCAACTGCTTAGCAGAGGGGCTGCCCCCCAGGAAGGGCCCGACAACATCTTAGCAACAGTTATTGTCCCAGATACTCCTCAATGAGCTTACAGTTTAGTAGGGAACAGGGAGAAAGAGCGAGAATATCATCTTGTCTTCCTTGGCCTGCGTCTACACACAACGGGTCAGTCAAAAACAAACTCAGCAGGTTCTCGTCTGTAAAATGAAGCGCTGTGACAATTAAATGAGATAATTAGTGCAAAGCACTGAGCAGGTCTCCAGGCACCTGCAAGCACTTCATGCGCTGTTATCGCCCCTGCCTGCCCCAGAGCCTGCCCCAGTAGCTGCTCGGTGTCACCTTGCTGAATGGAGAGGTAGGTGCTGAATCGTATTCACTCCCACACTCTCTTCCGGGCTCCATAATTGACTCTCAGCCCAGGGAATTGGGACAACAGACTCAAACATTTACTGAGCACAAAGAGCCCTCATACATAAATATTTATTTGCCCTTCACAATGTTTTTCCTGCTGCCGGCAGCTGAGAACCAAAGAAATGCTATGTTTAAGCATCCGATTTGATGACTTCTAGAATGTAGCCATAATGCGCCCCCAAATAGGCTTTTCCTGTGGAGCTGGGAGCTGAGAAAATTTTACTTCAGAGGTGTCATTTCTGCTCAGGGAAAACAGGTGTCATTCCATAGCCCAACAATTCACTGACAATTGTCTTATTCTAGAGGATCAAGCCCAGGAAGGAAGGAGGCAGCGGAGGGGGGTAGACTGCTTTGGCAATCACATCTCTGAAGAAGTTATTCAACTTCCTGGGCCCCAGCTGCTCATCAGTACACTAGGAAGAAGACCCCCAACTCCTCTGGGCCAGGAGGAACACAGATAATGCCCTCGGTGGGAGAAGTGTGGGCGGCATGCACAAGGCTCTCCACTCATGGCAGGTGTTAGAATTAATATTTTTTATTAGAAATATTGACTTAGTTTTGGTTGAGGCCTGGGGAGCAAAACCAGACCTTGAGAGTAAGGAGTGGAAAGGAAGAATATTTCTTTTTAATGCTGTCAAGAGTCTTGTCTCACAGATGAGAAAACCGAGGTCTGAAGACAGGGTATGCCCTTTCTTAGGTCACGTGAAGCCGAGGCTCTCTGTCTCCGAAGCCTAAGAACTCAGGGAGTTCAGACTCCCACACCAGCAGGAGACAGGAGCCAGGTGGGTGAGACAGAGGGGATGGGGCTGGAAGTAAAGCCACTGTTTGGCACAATGAAGAATAAAGAGACAGTGGCTCCAGCTGATTGTTGCCATCAAAGAATGTGGCCCAGACCTGATTTCCAAGCAAGTCAAAAACTCTGGATTTTTAGTGGTGACAAATTAAAAAAAAAAAGCAGCTACATGTCAGATTGGACCTGAAGTCCCAAGTCCTCCAGGTCCCTGCCACCACTCCCCCTCCCCGCCTCTGTCTCCAGGGCCATCATTGTCTCCTGCGGGTCTGGAGGAGGCCTCTTCCCTGGCCACACTTCTCCGGCCACCTAGCGGCACTCCTGGCCTTCCCCGTGGTGGGGGCCAGCTCACCAGGTGTTTCCTATTTAATTTTGATGTGCAGGTTTTATCAAGAGCAATTTATAAGTTTGACATTGTCAGTGGTGGTCTGAATGGCTTCTCAGACTAATACAAAGGCTGCCAGAACCCATTAGCAAATCAATTGGGTAGCGTGGCGTTTTTGAAAAGAAAATTATTTTTCTATTTTCGCAGGTTAGACAGCAGAGTTCCCTGGAGGCTCCCCCAAGAGGGACTCCATGTGGCTGCCTTCACGAGGAGGCGAATACTAATGGCTTGGACTAAAGTGCTTCCTCCTCTCCCTCCTGCCCCTCCCCCTCCCAGACAGCAGGCCCGAGCCTGTTCACTAGCTCAGGTCGCTGGGCTTGACTGAGCTCCTTCTGTGGGTCAGGCTGATCTGAAGGCTGAGAGGTGGGGAAGGCACGAGCTCAAAGCCCGTGGCCCTGACTACATGCTGGTAGACACACTCCAGTATCGACCACATGGCCAGGTGAGCTACGCATGCAAGGTGTAGGCTTGGAGAACATCACACCATTGGACCAACTTCCAAAACTTTGTTGGGCCCAGAAAGGACAATGGACTTCAGGCCACCGCCGAGAGGCTCAGAGTAAGACTGGGGGTTTTAGAGACTGCTGTGAGGTGAGAAAGACAAGACCCAACAGAACAGCAGCAGGGGAGAGATCCCTACTGATGAGTCTGTTCAAATTTCGTTTCGTGACATGTGATAGAAGCTTCCTTCCTACCTGCTACCCCTCCCAACAAATCCGGCAGGAATGTTTCAAGTGGCTGAGATTTCAGGTTTGGGCATGTGACTCCCACTGAAATCTGGTCTTACTGTTGCTCAGGAAGCAAGAGGAGAGATCAGTCAACCAAACTTTTGGGTCGAGCCCATGCCAGCGAGATAGTGAGGAAGCAATCTGCTGGTCGGCACGGCACACGCTCCGGATGCAGTCGTGCCGGGCACAAGGGAAACTCACTTTGGGACTTAAGAGTGGGGGGAAAGCCTGCACAAACGGTAGCTGTAAACCCAGACATCAAATCAACTTTCCTAGCGAGAAAATTCCTTCCCACGGCATTTCTGGCGTAGCAGCTGTTTATCACACACATCGTGTACACCCACTATTGGAAGCAACGAAAGAACAAAACTCTTCCTCAGAAACAATCCGCTCCACCCCAGAGGGCGTAAGAAGCCATTAGGGTCTCTGAGAAATTAGAGTACCAGTCAGTCAAGGTCAGATGTTCTCTGCATGCGAGATCAGGACAACTCGGGGAAACCTGTCTGTGTTCATGTAAGCAATGGTCAGACTGGTACAAGTGCATTTGAAGAAATGTTACGGTTCATCAAAAAAAAAAACAAATTACCTTTGACCTGCGGTGAGAAGGCTCATTCAGCTGATCCATGAAGAAGGTAGCTGAGTGGTGAAAATCCGCTGAGAAGCCCTCAAGGTCAAAGGCTTAATTTTACTCCACCCCAGGTCTGTCTACTCTCTTCAGGTCAAGGCAGACATTTTCGTTCATCTCGGCCCCTCACGAAGCGCACGTGCTGTTGGGCTGGCTGCGAAGGGCCGTGCCAGTAACTTGCACCCAGGATGCCTCACACCACAGCATGCACACGCTGCCCAAGGGAGCTGGTTAACTGCAGATTCTGATTCGGGAGGGCTGGGCTGGCACCTGGCACCCATTGCAGTTCTACAAAGCCCCCAGGTGATGCCCATGCTGTTGGTTCTCCAGCCCACTTTGAGCAGCCAGGGCTCAGGGATGGCTGCCTGACCTGATTGCGCAGCTGGCTTACTCAGGTGTGTCTGGGCCCCACCCCAGAGGCCCTGATTACATGGCACTGAGGAGTGTGTTTTTCACAAGGTCCTTGGGTGATTCTGTCGCACCCTCTACTGTATAAAAGGGGTGGGGGGGGACACCAAAGGGCCACGGCTCCTAGTCTTGGTTCTGCTGCTTATTTCCTGTGTGACATTACACAAGTCACTTACCCATTCTGAGCCTGCAGATCTTCAGCTCAACACTGGGGTGGGGGTTCCATATAAATAGCTCAGTTTGGTCACCTAAACTTTAATTCCTATTTTTGGTAAAAATACTTTAAACACTGGAATGATTACCAAACCAACCCATTTTATCCCTCGCCCACACGCTGCCTTTCTAAAACTTTTTTCAGGGGCTGTGGAGAATTGTTGGCTTTGGTCCTATCACTCAGACAAACTGGTACATTCCCTGGAGAAAGTATTCTGATCATTGAAGCATCTTATACGATCACCCGATAATCCACTGACTCGTGGTTTAAGATATTAGGGATGCAGTAAAATTCACTTGGCACAAAAAGTTGTCTGAAACTCTCACAGGTGATTCAGGAAGCCATCTAGCTGTGCATGGGGTTCCGAGGGCCTCGGCGTGGGTGAGCGTCAGTTACCCACCTGGCAGAATGACTGACTGGTGGTTCACGGCGAGGGGGCTCTCTGCACGGCACTTTGCGTTTTCAAGACCTTTTATTATACGAGTTAACTACATGCCAGGAACTGTCCTCAGGGTTTTACGTGCATTCTCCCCTCCAGTCCTTGTGAACTCCCTGTGAGGTGGGCATTATCATCCCCACTTTACAGATGAAGAAGCTGAGGCCCGGAGAAAAATCACTCCCTCAGTGTAAGCCCACCATCAAGCAGAGAGCTGGATTCAAAGCCTGCACGGTCTGTGCCCTTAACCACTAAGCTACAAGGTTCCCTTTCTCGTCTGCAACCCATGACAATGCCTTGGCATAGATAGGGAAGACTTTCACCTGCTGTGGTGGGGAGGGGCGCTGCTGCAGGGGAGGGACATTCGATGGTGCCTGCAAGGGGCAACCGGATTGTGTGTGTTGACCGGAGGGGGTGAAGTGGTGTACGGACGTTCTTTCATGTTCCCCTCCTCCCCCCACCCTGAAATTTAACCTAACCCTTAGATTCTCCTTTCTACCTGTGGCTCATGACTGACATTTCACCATGAGTGGTGCCTCATTTGGCTTATAACCAGGATAACGGACAGGGGCAGTGCATGGCCCCACTCTCCCCCACGTGGCAGACAATGCTGATCAATCAGAGCTCTTCTGTTCCGGAGGCTGAACGTGGCCTCGCCACCCTCCTTTGCAGAACGCTCCAGGCGGGCACAGCCAGTGGATCCAGGGTGAGCTTTGAAAAGACAGTGGTTGTGTTTTGGCATGAAGCCTGCCTGGAACTGTGGCAAAGAAGAACTAGCACTTGCCTGGGAATCTGGAAGTCTGACATCGAGTCCTGCCTCTTCCACTGACTTGCTTGTGACCTCAAGCAGGTTATGTCCCACTCTGGGCACCAGTTTACCCAGCCATAAATGCAGGGGTTGGCCTACTTCTATAGAATCCAAAGTCTTACCAAAGAACAACATCCTAGACGCTGGTCTTCAAAGCCAGGTGGAGTTCACTAGGGAAGAAACGGCTCTGTCTGTGTTGGTTAATATGACCGCATGGCCACACTTGAGTGTGAAAATCCCCCCCACACATGAAAACCACCTGAGAGGCCACTGGTACACACTGTGACTTTGTGGGTACAAGAAGAAAAAGCAAATACAGCATCATTTGTTCCAATTATGGGTGACATTCTGGCCCAGGTCCCACCTCCCTGGCTGTCTGGAGCAGCTCATCTCTCTCAGGTGGGACTTGAAGTGTGGGGGTCAGGAATCTGTCCCAGTGATGGAGGCAGAGGAACTTGGAGCCTTGAGGACCTGGCTGCTCAGGGCCCCAGCAGCCTTAGGCCCCAGCTCTGCCTCCCCCAAGCCTAGAGTCAGCTTGAGTCACTTCTCCTCTGTCCAGCTCAGACATGCAGGACTGCGGCCAGACCTTCCCAGCGAAGACCAAGGCATGAGTGAGAACCCTGTCACCCAGATATTGGTGACAGGGGGCACTGGCATAGAGCTGGCCCTGCACCAGGCACTGTGTATATGTACTTGAGCCCATGCAAGTGCCCTGTGCGGCAGGAAGTATCGTTACCCTTGTCTGAGAGATGAGGGTGCAAAGGCACAGGGAGGTAACTTGTCCACGGGGACACACTGGCAGGAGGCAGAGCCACACTTGAGCCCAGAGAGTCACAAGGCAGAGCCCTTCATCCCAGCCACATATTAGACTGTTCCCTTAACAAGGCCGGTGTCACTAGAGACACTCGGGGGCTATGTTGTGTATTTTCTACACACTTGTTTAAATGACTGCCTTCTCTGCTGAATTATAAACTCCAGGAGGGGAGGGGCCTCGTCTTACTTATTCACTGCTGCACCTATGGCGCCGAGCAAACACACGCCATGCAGTTGGCGCTCGGTGACTCTGATTTATGATGCATGCGTAAGTAGGCGGGTTGGAACAATCTGCCACAGGAGGTTAGAAGCAGTGCCTCCTGCCTAGAATTTTAAGCTTTCTGAAAAGAAAGAAGTTAAACATATTTGTTAAATGCCAGATATTGTGCTAGATGTCTTCCATGATTGGTTTCTGTAATCAGCACAATATACTTCCTTTACACAAGGGAGAAACTGAGGCTCTGGGAGCCTAAGTAAACTGCCCAAGGTCACATGGATTTCAAAGGCTGAGCTAGAGTTCAAACTCAGAGCCGACCAACAGCGTGAGTCCCGATCGAAGGTACCTTCAGTTTACGGTACCGTCTTGGGCTGGATGGTTTGGTCTGGGCGAAAATAAAGAGCAACACATAGAAAAACGAGCGTCTGAGGTTATGGATTTCAGCTTAGCACTTTTACTAAATTAGTTATGTAGTCGTAGGAAGTTTCTTCCCTACTTGGAACCATTGGGATATGAAGAGGCTCAAGCAAATGATCGTGCGTGTGCTCCCCGGTTCTGAAGGTCTGTGCCTGGGTAGGAGACAGGGCCCGGGGAGGGCCAGGAGGTGGGGTGGCGGAGCTGCTGGAGCTGGGAGAAGGTATCCCCTGCCCCCGCCCCCACCAACCAGCTGGAGGTGGTGGTGAAGAAGAGAGCCATGAAAAGGTGGACATGCCACTCTCAGGTTTTATTTTTCTAGTGTTTCCCAACCTGCCGAAACCTTGTGAAGCTTCGAGGGCCTTAAGTCACTCAGACACTCATCAGCTCAGTGACAGAAGCTGGTCGCTGTTTCTCCAGTGTCCCCGATCGCGCTAATATTTTTAACACAGAGCTGACAATACAAAACCAGGTTATGACTATTGGAAGCAAAGTATCTGGGGATTTTTAGTCACGAAAACAGAGAATACTAAAGTCATAAACTCAAAATGGATTAAAGACCTAAATGTAAGACTCGAAACCATAAAACTCCTAGAAGAAAACACAGGCAGTAAAATTTGAACATTTCTCTTGGCAATACTTTTTCTGATATATCTCCTCGGGCAAGGAGAACAAAAGGAAAAATAAACAAATGGGACCACATCAAACTGAAATGTTTCTGCACAGCAAAGGAAACCGTCAACAAAACGAAAAGACAACCTACGGAAAACATATTCGCCAACGATACATCCGATAAGGGATTCATACCCCAAATTCATAAAGGACTCATACAACTCAACACCAAAACTCCCCCTACCCAAATCCAATTAAAAGTGGGCAGAAGACCTGAATACACACTTCTCCAAAGAGGCCCTACAGATGGCCAATAGACATCTGAAATAATACTCAATGTCCCTAATCACCAGAGAAATGCAAATTAAAACCACAATGAGATGTCACCGCATACCTGTCAGAATGGCCATCATCGATAAATCAACAAACGTGTCGTCGAGGATGTGGAGAAAAGGGAGCCTTCGAGCACTGTTGGTGGGAAGGCAGACTGGTGCGGCCGCCGTGGACAATATGGAGGGTCCTCAAAAAGTTAAAAATGGAACTGCCTTATGACCCAGCAATTCCACTTCTGGGAATATATCTGCAGAAGCCCAAAACACTAATTTGAAGGCATATGTGCACCTCTGTGTTAATTGCAGTGTTATGTACAATAGCCAAGCTATGGTAACCACCTCTGTGCCCATCAATAGATGAGGGGGTAGAAAAGAGGTGGTACCTATATACAATGGACTATTACTCAGCCACGAAAAGAATGAAATACTATTTGCAGTAGCATGGATGGACCCGAGGGTACTATGCTAAGTGAAATAAGTCAGTCTAAGAAAGACAAGTACCATATGATTTCATTCATATGTGGAATCTAAAGAACACTATAAATGAACACACGGAACAGAAACAGACTCATAGATGCAGAGAACTGATGGATGGTTGCCAGAGGGGAGGGGTGTTGGGGGACTGGGTGAAAAACATAGAGACTGAGAAGGACAGATACCTGTAGCCTTGAGAATACCATGCTTAGGTTGGCTTAAAACTGGATTACTTGAAATAATCCCTCCATCAAGGTGTACGGGATTCTTCTGATTAGTCCATAGAGTCAGGGCCATAACAAGTGCCTTGGGGTGAGTCCCCTCTTAAACGCGCAGCTGCTACCAGTGGGGGAGGAGTGGGATTGACATTGGAGAGAGAGCTTCATTGTCCACCCGATCCTGCTGTCCCTGCGTGGCGGGCCCACGCTCTCTGATTCACCATGCTGCCCACCACTGCCCACTGTCTGACAGCAGCTCATTTTAGCCGTGCCTCCCAGATACTAGACAACGAATCTCATTCATGCCCCCCTTTCCCCAATTCAACAACAGAACATCCGGGCACCTAGAAACACACAAAGGCAGCCACGGAGTTGGAGTCACTGCACAGACGGGAAAGTGAAGGCCCAGGGGCCTGGGGCATGTTCCGCAGTGGCAGGTGAGGCAGGTGGAAGGTTAGCGCCAAATGACGCAGCTGAGAGCCCCGGGAGCTTCACACTGTCTGCATGTATGTCGACAAGCCTGATGTGAGCTGGTTGACTTAGGGGACCCCTTTCCATCCATGTATAGATGGAAAGTGATGGCAAAATCAAGTCACTTCGGTTTTGATGAGCAGAGGCAGCCTTTCATATAAGCAGGGCTCGAGGAATGGCTGTGTTTGAGGGGAAATCGAGTGCTTTTTCTGCTGAGAACAGGGCTGACTACCCTAAGTGGGGTAAAAAGCACCCCCGGCGTTCCAGGTTCCCACTGCTAAGCAGCTGCAGGAGGTCCCGGTTCGAACGTGGGTGTTAACTGAGCTGAACTGTGTATAAACCCATGAATGCAACTCAGCAGATTATCTGAAAGTGGAATCAGCAAAGTTAGAAATCAGCGTGCATGGATATAGGTAGGACAGGTAAGTTTTGAGGATGATGTCAGGTCTGGAAAGGTGAGCACAAGGGGCACCTTCTAGAAGATTCTGAACATCCTCACAGTGGAAAGGGGCCATGGGCCTGGTCGGGGGTGGACAATGACAGAGGAGAGGAGGAATCCATGAGGGGAGGGAAAGAGGAACTAGATTTTATTGGTTTGCTGAAGACTAAAAGGCACTGCACTTAGCACAGGTCTTAGACTGGGGCTGAGGGCTGGCAGCAAGCCTTCTGGTAAAAATCTGTATGCTAAGGACTGACAATTTGGGCTGTAAAGACGGCTGGTAATCTAATGAGCCCCTGATCTTGAAAGCCTTTAGCTCCTCACCTGTACAATGAGGAATCAATGGATTATCTCTAACGTCCCTTTTCGCTCAGAAAAATCTTCCTTTCCAGAAAGAATGGTCATTCTTCCCTCTTCCCCTTCCCTTCTCACCATTGAAAAACCCAGTCAGGGGCCAATGTGTCTTTGATTGGAAAGAGCCCTGGTCAGGGAGAAATGCCCAGGTAACAGATGTAGTTCTGAAGGTTACTCAGGTGCCCACAGCACCCAGGGCATTTACTCACTAAAAAAATGTACTTCGTTTCAACCATGTCCCAGCCACGACTTTAGTGCAGTGACGAACAAACATGGCAAGACAGAATTAGCGCTGTACCCAAACTAGTCATGGAGCCTGCCCTGTTTTTTGCTCCAGGACGGATGAGCAAGGTCAGGGTGAGGGGTGAGAACCACGATAATCAAATACTGTAAGTAAATACAAAGCTATCATCATAATAAGTGGGTCGAAAGGAAGTATGGGTGCTGTAGGGGATGAAAGAGAAGACGAACCTAGTTGGGAGACCCGGTGTTGAGTTGAGGACAAGGTGAAGGGGCACGGAGGAGCAGGGCTCCCATGCCTGTGCCAAACCTCTGTGGCAGGAGGAAGCGGGACAGAAGCCTAGGACTGATGACAAGTTCAGTGGGGCTGGAGAAATGCAAGCTGACTCCAGAGAAGAAGCAACCCAAGGGAGATTTTATGCCATGTTGGGGACTTTTTTCTTTGTCTTAAAAGCAACAGTGTACCATTGAAGGCATCCACGTGTGTATGTGGTATGTGTGTGCATGTGAAAGAGAGACAGACACACATACACCACATTCACACAGAAAGGGATGGGGGGGAGGGGTTAGAGAGAGAGTGAGCGAGTGTGGGTGCTAGAGCAGTGCTTTGGAAAGATCATGCTGGTGTTGTAGGGCACGTGGATGGGAACGGTGAGGCAGGAGAGATGAGGCAATAAAGCCCATGGTGGCACCTCCGCCGCACAGGACTGCAGCGTTTTGGCATTCACACTGGGCAGACTTAAGGATTCCAATGCTCTCGTCCACCTGCTCAGCTCCTGCCCCCAGCAGGGATCCCTGGCCAGCTTGGGTACCCATGGGGCTCAGGGTATCTCTCTAACGACGCGGGGGCTCAGGGTATCTCTCTAACGACGCGGCTTCCAGATGTAGAAAGCACAAGCATTCTGCTTTCCAGACAGGACCAGACGATGAATTTCTGCCTTGGAAATCAAACCACCCACACCCACACACACACACACACACACACACACACACACACACACACGCCGGTACCTTACGTATCTGTCAGAAATCTTTTCCCTGGACAAATGATGATTTATGGGAGGCTGCTCTATTTCCCGCCTTTCTCTTGTTCTATTTTAGGAGAATATATCCAGACCATGTGTTTTTGCTTAGCCTGACACATTCCAAGCAAGCTTTTTGTGTTCCATGTGCTGGTGAAAGGTCCTCTCTTAAGAAGTGGAAGTATAAAAAAAGGAAAAGAAAGAGTGAGCCCAACCCCCACCGCCCTTGGGTGACTAGTGGGGAGAGAGGTCAATATCCATGCACTGGAAGTCCCGGGGTCCCCAGGGAGCCCACACAGCCACCTCCATGGCCAGACTCTGTGATATGCCAACAGACTCCCCATGTTTTTGCAAAACACCCCACTTCAGGCAGGAAGAAAGCTGAGGCGGGGGATAACTGGTGGCCCCAGTGGCTTTGGGGCTCCTTAGACTCTTTGAGCATTGTCCCTCCTCGGGGCTCTGAACCTGCCCTGCTCACTGCCTGAAAGCCCCTATTTCTAACTGCTCACGTCTGCCTCCCCAGCGTCAGCGACAGCCCTGCAGAGCAGCCGGGCCTTCCAGACCGCCCTGTGCAAAGCCAGTCCCCTGTCACCGTCCAGCTCGGCGCCCTGCTTCTTTTATGGCCATGATCACATGTGGCAATGATTTTGCTTAGTTCATACTTATTTTCACTCTTCTTACAATTGGCCCGGGGCCAGCAAACCATGGCCCCACGGGCCAAATCGGATCCACTGCCTCGCTCACTTCTCCCCAGAATGCCCCCCGCACCGCAGAGCGGGGTTCTTGTCTCAGAGACCACGTGGCTTTCTGTGTCTGAGATCTCTCCTCTCGGCCTGTTAGAGAAAATTTTAGTGGCTTCTGTATCAGACTGCAAACTCCACGAGGGCAGAGGCTGAGCTTGTCTTGCCTATCAGCGTGTTATTGGTTTCTAGCCCAGGGTTTGGCCCATAATAGGCACTTGACAGGAACTGGCTGAAAGACAGAACTTAAGTATGTTGGTTGGCTTGGCTGGGTTGGAGATCGAGAGGATGACCTGCATCTTTAATCTGTTGTTTCTTCTTCTTACATTGTTTAAGGCCTTGAACTTAGTTTGGGGTTAAAAACCAGGGGAAGATACTTAAGTCCCATAACAATTGTGCCTTTAAAAAAGAACAAATGGTAAAGTTTTAAGAGAGAGGAAAAAACCCAAATCCTCAAACTGCATTTTAAAAGACCAACAAAGCTATAAATATTAACAATTCTGATTTACGAGGCCACAGAGGGCTGTCTCTGGTTACAATAGCAAGCTTTGAGAAGGCAGTCTGAATGGAGAGAAATGTAGGGGCAGGGGGAAATAAAAATCATTAGCTTGATGTTTCTCCAAGTGAGCAAAGACTTTCCTGCTGATAAAAGGCAAGCATCTGTGCGAATCTTAATTTAATAAAGCATTTGGGAAAATGCTTTTGTAGCCCGATCAAGATTTTTAAAGTCACCCAGTCATGGGAAAATATTAGGGACAATTTAACTGGACTCAGTGATAGAATACTGTGAAAATTATAATTTCAACAGAGATATCCATTGTGGGTTTATGTAAGGGAGAGTTTAGTATCTCACCCATCGGAGATTTGTTTCCTGGAGAAATTACTGAGAGAGAGGTAGATATTTACATGCATGTCCAGGAAGCCTGAGGCTCTGTTTCACGTATTACTGGCCAATAGAATGTAGAAGTGGAGATTAGGCGCCTGCTGCACACAAAGCACCCAAAACAAACTCATTTCATTTTTCAAGCCGAACAAAAGCTAAGAGGCCAGGTGAACTGAGTGAACTTTACTGTTTACGAATAAACCAAAG
Source organism: Macrotus californicus (assembly GCA_007922815.1). Lineage (NCBI taxonomy): Eukaryota > Metazoa > Chordata > Mammalia > Chiroptera > Phyllostomidae > Macrotus > Macrotus californicus. The sequence goes on from VMDR010000308.1 coordinate 108,936, forward strand.
GCTGAAAACATAAAATAACCCAATCCAACACAGTATACCTCTGGCACTTCTCGTCACCTGGCAGTATTTGTTTTAAATCTTTTGGCCCAAATGTTGTAATGGAGGCAAAAACGTAGCACAAACTAGGGTGAACATTGGAGAGATAGCAGTTTATCTGTGCTGTTAGTAGCTGAGCCACCTGGAGATCAGCAAAGAGGGACCCCTGTACCAGCGGGCATGTCTGCTCTTCATCTCCTGCACTCTTCTTGATGTCTAGGAGGGCCCTTAATAAGTTTCTAGTGAAGAAGGCTCTGAAAGGTAGGTATCATCGATGTGTCCAAAAAGAGTGTGGAGATAGTAACCAGGCCCAGAGCCAGGACAAGTGTGAGGCTAGGGCAGGCACCTAGGACACCATTTAAGGAGGCGCTCAGGCGCAGGTGCCGACCCTGCACTTACACATCCCTGAGGGTGAGAGCCTCCTTAAATGGCATGTGCTGGGCATCTGGCTTGTCTCACCCTAGTCTAGGCTCTGTGTTTTCCATTTATCTCAGGACAACTGAGCCCAAATGGAGCACTCTGAAAGGAGAGAAGGGTTTCCTTCATGTAGAGTATCATGAAGGGGAAGAATCTTTAGATGATAAAATTCAAGCATAAGCTTGTTCTCCTAACATTTAGAAGACAATCACATGCTAACGGGACACGCGGAGCTGCTCACTTTAACAGGCAAAGAGACTAAAGCACTTTAAGTAAAGCTGAAACAGGAAGACGCAGTTTGAGATGGTAATAGTTAAGAAGCAAGCTTTGACAGGGCATTTCCTCTTCTTACTAATATGAAGCTGGGGTGGCTATAAAATACTAAAGTACTTGATCCATTCTAGTCAGCCCTGACGGATATAATCATGACTTGTGATACATTTTGACCAGCATGAAGTCCGTTCAGGAAAATATGACGAGTCCTGCCTACTCGGGCACGGGTCCCTGACGGCCTCTCTCGTCAGTCATCCCAAATGAACTTGCTGCCAAGCGCACTCTGACACCCCAGTGTTGCAAAGTGGTATTGTGTGGCCGCCCTAAGTACAGACAGAATCCTTCTCTATCACTTATCAACAATGACACCTGAAAGTGCACTGTCATTCTCAGGGCAAGACTTCCACTTGGTTTGGAGTTGGTGCTTCTGGTTTCTTGGTCAATAGCTCGACAGTCCTGGCTGGAATGTACTGAGATGTGTCTACCTTGCCAAGTATGAAAACCACCCTGGCTCTCTCGCTCTGTCCCCCCTACCCTGTTTCACTGGGGAAACAAGATTTGCCTTCTAAGTCACCCAATGGCAAGATCTCAGAACTGAGTACCTCAACAAGGGAAAATAAGCAATAGCACATGTCTCTCTTATCAGGGGCAGGCCAGAGCTTAGGTGCTCATAACGTGCAGAAGTGCCTGAAGAGATGCTATATTGGTTATGAGATACAATTGTGAATTTTATGACCTTCTGGGAAAAAATAGGAAACATAAAAGCAAGAGTGGTGTGCCAGATGTAAGAACTAAGCGCTATGGCTATCTGATTAGCATTAGAGACATGTGCTTTGAACGTGAAACCCTTGTTAAGTCTCCCCAGGTGAGTTCTCGATCTTATCTGCACCATTTACGTCAGACTTTTCATAAGTCTGCTCTTCTCAAATGGGACCCAGATGAAGTGCAATCTTTCGCCTAGAAGAGTTTGCTGGATTTCTTTATTTCAAATCCAGGGTGATTTTTATAGGAAGAAGACAGAAGGATGGGACCTGGCTTGGGATCACGAGGAAGTGTGAGACGGGGAGAGGACCGCGGGAAGTCAGCATGGCAGGTCTCTCCCTACGTTACCGTGGACCGCTCTCCTCATTTTCCTCCTGCAAGTGTGTGCTTCTTTCTCAAGCGTCGTTTCTGATGGCGGGAGCTGTCTCTTGATGCTATATATGGAACCTGACAGAGAGAGAACCTGCCAATCACTGCTGTCAGCCGTACGTTAAATGCATTATTTTATTTGTGTTTTGATTCCCCAAATCCATCCCCAAGGGGCTCTAACTACCCCCAGTGCCTACACTTTTCAGCTTGAAGAGTGCTGTGGGGTTGCAGACAGAGTTAGGTCACCACGTTCCTGCCAGCCTCTCAGACTTGAACAGCAATTGCTTTTTTTTTTTAATGGTGGTATCCCATGAAAGTGAGGATGGAGAGACACAGATGCTCTCCTGCACTTCTGGAAGGAATAGAAATGGTAATGCCTTTCAGTTGGGCAATTTGGCAATACTGCTCAAAATCTCCTAATGTGCGCACAACCTTTATTTGGTAACTCCACTCGTAAGGAAATAATCTGACAGAGGTACAAAAACCTCTACGTTCACTGGAGCAGTTTTGATGATGGAAAAATCTGGAAACCACCTAAACATCCCAACTGTAGGAGCTGGATATCATGGCCTACCACTACAAGGGAAGACCAGAGCTGTTTAAAAAAAGGATGGTATTCATAAGCTTAGGAAAATGCTCTGTATATATCTTCAAGTGCAAAGGGAAGTTCCCAAAGGGTATGCAGAGTGTAATCAAATGCTATAAACATAAATGTGCATGTGTGCATGTGTGTGTGAGAGAGAGAGAGGGAGAAGGTCTGGGGGAAATGGTACCAAAATATTAATAGTGATTATTTCTAGGTGAGGGATTGTGAGTAAATCATTTTTATTTTTTATTTTTTGGCTTCTCTATGCAGTTTTCTACAGCGAACACATGACACTCCTGTAATGATTTTTTTAGAAACCCTCACATCCTCTGGCACCTCTACCCCCCACCTTGGAGAGGTTTTAGTACCGTACTCGCACCTGTCCCGCTCATGGCCCTCTAGCTGCGCTTTCTGATGCGGTCAGCCTTGCTCTGCAGGCAGGCGATGCATCGGCTCCCCCGCCATCCTTCTAGCTAGCATGGCGGAGCTGGCAGGAGACAGGTCTGCAGGCTTGCACTCCCACACCCCCGCCAGCACTCTGGGGTTGCACCACATTCTCTTTCCGAGCCTTGCTCACCTGCTCTGGCAGACAGTCAAGTTCCTTCCTCACTGCTCTCCCTGGGCCTTGGAAGAGAGAGGGGGTTTTTAAGATTCTTCACTACCCTTCTCCCTGAACATAAAGATAAAGAATTATTTATCTCCCCCTTCCGGTTAAATATGGCATTCCTCTCTTACAGGCCACCTCCTCCTCTGCTTTCCCAGGTCAGCGGGGCTGGGACGTTGCTCAATGCCATCACTATCAGCGAGCTCACCCACTCTCTGCTTCCCCTGGCCCTTGCTCAGCCCTTACCCTTCTGTCTCCCAGCACAACATGGACATCTTCTCATTTGCCTCTCCCTGTTATCCTGGAATTTCAAACTCCTCTCTTCCCAAATATGGCTGGGATGGGAGCTCCAGTCTGCACATTTGGGCAGCAGCAGAATCCCATCCCTGTCATCGCCTGGGCGGACACCATCCTTCGCTGCCATCGATGTCAACGGCATCAATGTAAACTCTGGAAGGTATCTTTGTAGTTGGCTCTGTTGGGTGCATTACAAAGGAAATCGCTTTGCAGACTGAGTTACATACTCTTTTGAAGTATTGGTCTTTAAGGAGGATAAAATCTCATTGGGAAGATATGACATAAGCCTTAACTTGCTCATCTGTAGTCATCCGGCTCCCACCCCACCTGTCAACCCCAAAGACTTTTCTAAAGTTAGAGTAGCTTCCCTGTTCACCAGATTGATTCCCTACTTCACTGGGTCCAGATCACATACCGTTGTAGGTCTTTGCCCTGCTGACTGCGACCTCCTACATGAGTCTTGGAGCAATTTGGAGGATCTAACTCACACAGACTTACATCTATCTTAGCTCTGCCTCCTCCTAGCTGTGTGACCTTGGGCAAGTCACTCCATCTCTCTGATCTTCATCTATAAAATGACCACGATAATGCCTACTGTGCACCAGTGTTTTCAGAAGTAGAAGAAAACACAGCTGGAGTCCGTGACTGGGGCTTTGCTTTCCTGGACCAGACACCAAACTTGAAATAACAATAATGAATCATTTTGATGCAGAGACATTTTCATCCAAACAGCAGAGAGGAACAAAGTCAGTTGAATTGAACGAAAGAAGGGTGGTGCAGTGTCTGAGTTTGAGTTTACTTAATCCCCTGAGCTTGTTCTCCTGTTTCCTCTTTAAGCAGACACAGTGGAAGCAGTTACAGGGGCTCAACCTGAATGCCGACAAGCAGGGAGTCTGTTTTAGGTTGTGACGAATAAATGACACCAAGGTTTTCGGCTTTAATTTTCTCTTCAGTTGACACATTGCACCATGAGCTGCATGCTGCCCAGGAGCCAGCGTTTAACTGGACGAAAATAGAGCGAACCCATGCGGTGCTCGGCGTAGGCAGATCCGCCATTGGCTTCCACGGTTCCCCAAAGAGCAGGGCTCTGTTTATGTTCCTCCTGTTCGGAGAAATGGCAGCAGGAAGAGAATCCCTCCCTCTCAGCTCATCTTGAAAACAGCCATCGACCTACCAGACGGGGCCGCTCTGCTCAATCTGGCTGATAAACGCGGACACGGCTAGATGGTTCTCTGACAGGCCAGGGGCTGACAGCTTGATAAATGGGACGGGGGCACTCTGAGTTTGTCTGTGACAGGTGCGGTTTCTGCACACTTCCTTTCTTTCCCGGTGGCAGCCCGGGCTCCTGGAGATGAGTAAGGGAATGCTTATCTCACGTTCTCCTGAGGGTCCTTGAAACAACACGCGCACGGTGCGGGAAGGTTAGTTAGTACCCTAATTCTTCCTCGCCACCCTTCCTTTAAATATGACAAAAAAAAAGGACTCTTCTGAACTGAGCTGCATGAGAAATCCCGGATGCAGCTGCCTTCTGCCCACAGATGACATGGTTTAAAGCTGCCCTGGCAAGTCACAGCATTTGTGTGTGTGTGTGACAATTCCCTCCACTTCACTCCGTACCATCACTCATTCTTTTCTCTGCAGGATTTTACTCTCCCCCTTAACTCAAAAGGTCCCTTTTCTTTTAACTATGAACTGCCTGGAGTGTCAGAACTTTATCACTTCCAGCCTATGTGACCTTGGGCAGGTCACATAATTTCTCAGGCCTGTGTCCTCATCTGTGAAACGGGGCGTCATTTACTCAGCAGCTATTCACTGACAGCTGATCTCGTGCCGGCCGTTTCCCCAGCACCACATCTGCGGTGGAGGACCACAGCACCCAGGCCCCTTGCGTGCGAAGAGCTTATATGCTGACGGGTGATGAGAGAATCTGCCTCCTTCATTCGTTCACCCAACAGTTACTGGACATCTTCCACATCTTTCCCACTGAATCACCTGCATCCAGACCTAGCTCTGGATGCAGGTGATTCAGTGGGAAATAAGGCAAGTTTCATGTTCTTGGGGAGCTTATATAGGCATAGAGATCATGTGAGGGCTCAGTGACATAAAGCAAGGACAGGGTGTTTGGTATTGGCCTACTGTGACTGTGGCCCAACCAGGTGACGATAGGGGCAGCCATTGCTCTTAGCGTCACCTTCACTGCTATCATGTGGGAATCACCTGGGATAACAGATCCATTGTTCCTGCTGTGGCTCAGACACAGGGCTCTCACACTTGGTTCCTGAAAATGTACGTCACCTCGCTAAGCCTCACTGTCCTTATCTGTAAAAGTGGTAAGAACACCTACTTTTAGGGATGCAGGGATTCAGCGGGGTGACCTTTGCAAAGCGCCCGTGTGGTATGGCACCTGTATGATATGACACCCGTGATAAGGCTTCCACGCCTGCTGGTTCCCTTTCTCCTCCTGCACTGTCTCCTGTGCACTCGTACCTGTCTCCGCCTGTTTGAACTTGGCTGGCCTGTGCCTCGCACTGGCTGTGAGCGTCATGCAACATGTCAAGCACACTTCAGGGCGGCTGTTGTCACTCTGCCCTCTCCTCCCCTCCATGGGGTCAAATGCATTCTTTCCCAGGTCCTTCCTCCCCACAAGCCATGCCACAAACATCCCTCACGTGGACTTTGAGGTTCCCTTCTCCTCTCTAGGTGTAACTTCCTGGTAAACACCGAGACTGAGATGTGTTTAGCTGAGAGGAAACGCTGGCAGTCACTGGGCTGTGCTTTCCTTTGATGACCTTTGAAATTCTTTCCGGTTTAGGGATGCTAAGCTCCAGCTCAGTGTTGATGCTGGGTATTGTCCTTGCAGAGCCCAAAGGAATGAAGGGACACTGATGGCTTCCTGCTGTCTTCTGTCGTGCCTGTCATGAGTTAACTACAGTCTTCTGTTGGCTTCACTCACAGTCAGAAGCAAAATCATCTAGAAATAACTTTTTTCCCCCTAGTCTTCACTCAAAAATTTTAAACAGCTTTACTAAGACATAGTTCACATACTTTACATTTAAAGCACACGATTTAATGGTTTTTAGTTTATTCATAGATACGCACAACCATCACCACAGTTAATTTATGCAGTTTTCCCGACCTCAGAAAGAAACCCCGTATCCTTCTGCTTCCCCCCATCTCCCCGTCTCTGCTCTCCCACCAGGCCCCGGGCAACCACTGATCTATTTTTGTCTCTGCAGAGATTCCTATTCTGGACTTTCTCAGGCATTGAGCCATACGGTACAGGGTGTTTCATGCCTGGCTTCTTTCACTTAGCTTCATGCTTTCACGACTCCTCCGTGTGGCAGCAGGTACCACTACCTCATTAGACTTTAGGGCTGAGTGACATTCTGGTGTCCAGATACACTGCCTTGGGTTTATCCGCTCACCTACTGTGGACGTTTCGGTTGTCCCCACTTTACGAAGTGCTGCTACACACACTCACGTGTCATTGTGTGCACGCATGTTTTCATTTCTCTTTAGAAATCACTTCTAAAAACTTCCCTTTGCATAAATGAGTAGGACGGTGATAACCACTGTCATCGCAAACGACATTTATCGTGTTGTTAGTTGGTATCAGGACCTGAGCTAAGTTTATTTCACTGAACCCTCGTGGGCCTGGCCTGTGATGAGTACTTTCTTATCTCTAGTTTACAGGAGAGAAGCCTGAGGCTCATGGAATCCGAAGGACACGAGAATCCCCTAGAGATCACCCTGGGTGTTTGTTTCTTTTCTTAGGAGAACCAAATGTGAACGACACAGACCGATCCTGGAAAAATGTTTCTTTCTAAGAGTCACATTCCCTGTTACGCTCGGCCCCGCCCCCCAATTTTATATTCATTTTTCCAGAAAAGAAGTAATATTCACCTTCAGAGTCTGCACCCAAAGCTGACTCCCTGTCCTCGGATGACTTTGACTCAGAAAAACCACCCTGCGGAGACTGTCTAAATCGACACGTGTGTCGACAGACACGGACTTGAAGTTGGTCCTGTACCCTGATGAAACCAGGGCTCCGTCCCTGCACGGAGTTCCATGGGAAGAAGCAGGTAGGCGACCAGAGACGGTTAAAAAGGAATTCCAAAACGTGTCTGAATCTCTTACATAGCACTGATCTGGAGGAAGACTCCTCAGACACCCCTTTTCCTGATCTCCATGTGTCTCGTGTGTATCTCCTGGGTGCTGTGAACACTCTTACTTGCCAACACCCCCACCCCTCAGTCAGTCCCGCCATTTTACCACCTCCCAGGCCCTCCTTCTAACACTTTCCAGATTTCCCATCACAAGACATCCAGAAACTAGGTTGGTAGAGACAGGTCTTTCCTTTGGAGAGTACGAGCCAGGCAGGTAGCAGGGAATGGTGGAGCAGCGAAAAGTGAGGTGGCAGAGAACGAGGACACTGTTGCATGTCATTATAGTTTCTTCTTATGGTGCACCCCTGTTTCAACTTTACTTGTTCATCAGGAGGAATGGGAAAATTCAGACTTGTTCAAGGGGCCCCGCCCAGGTCATTTGACTAACACACTACCATGAAAGGCAAAGAAATACATAGAATGCACTGTGCACTGAACAACAGAATCAGAGAATGAATAATTTACCTTATTTTGACTAGACTGCAAATGACTGACATGACATAGACAGCTGATCTTCATTATTTACAGCTCCCATCTTTGTGAATTCCTCTACCTGCAGAAATTTATTTCTGGTCCCCCCAAATCAATACTTGCGGCACTTTTGAGGTCATTTGTAAACATGTGCAGAGTGGCACAAAGTTTGAGTTGCCCAAGGTAGAGGTTCCCAGCTAGGGTCAAACAATGGCTCTGCCTTTCCGGGTCAGGTCTCATACAAGGATGGCCAGGGCAGGGCAGTGCCAAGTCTGGCTCTCGGGCCAGCTGAATGGGGTCTGAATCCCAACTGGGACACCTGTTGAGTGGGTGACCTCAGGCAATCCACCTGACACTTCTGAATCTTGTTTCCCTTCATAAAACAGAGAGAACGGAATTGACCAGGAGGAGCTGCTTTAGAAGTTAAGATGGTAATCTGTGTGTGCCCGTGTGTGTACACAATTCCCACAGGAGCATTATCAAGGTGACTTACAGAATATAGCTCCCAAAATAACAAGAATCGACCGCACATTGGTTTCATGACCCTGTGTGATTTGGAGGCTGGAAAGGAATCTGCACCCATTCTTGGAAACGAGCTAGGTGCTCAGGATGCATCTGCCCAGGGTTCATAAACTCAGATTTCTGTCTGTTTCTCTATTTAAGATCACAAAAACTTAGACGTGGAAACCTTACACTTTAAAGATCGTCTGCCTCTTTCTTGTTTTCCTTACCATAGACCCTTTCTTTAAATGGAATCTGACATGAAAACGTTAACACATAAATCAGATAAGGGTAGAGCTGGATCGTAGCAAGAAGGGGCACAGGGGAACCGGGAGTCCTCACAGTTGGAAAGGTCCTCCCACCCTTTGTCCTTACCCCTCTCCTGGGAAGGCCCCTGGGGCATGTCCCGAGAACCTGGTCGAAGAATGTGAAGGCCATTGATTTAGTCCAACACCCTCCCTGCTTGGAGTAAATTCAGACTGTTCCCTGAAAGTGTGAATTAACAGAGCTCTGAACAGCGAGGCCCCCAAACTCTGTCAGGTATTGCTATTCCCCCCAACTCGTCTACCTGAGGTTCTGAATTGTCAACCAGGGCTTGCCTATAATGTACCTTTATCTCTTAATACATACAACCTTGAGTACATACATGGTGAGGAAGGGCTTTTCTTAGAGGACAGGAGGACATCACAACTATTAGCTGATTTGAATCTTACATGGTATAGAGTCAACACTTTGTATGTAACTCCAGCCATTTATAATCCAATTAATCAATATTAGGGGAGAAAGTTTAGATATCTAAGTTCATAGGGCTTTCATGAAAAATACAGATAGCTATAAAACCGTAATTATAAAAGCACCCCATTCTTTCCTTCTTTGGAATACTTCAAATTATACTTTTTTAAAAAACTGTGATCTAGCTATGTCCTACCTACCTACCTGCCTGCCTGCCTGCCTGCTTATCTAAGTATTTCCACTGAGTTTGTTCCAAAGTTTGGAAAATTAAGGTCAGGTGTGTTGTTCAAGGTCACACACCTAGTTTGTAGTGAAGCTAGACCTTACTCTGAGGTCTTCTGCCTCATGGTTCACTGCCTTCCCTACTCTTAACATTATTTACTGAAGCTGCATCAGGAAAGGCATATAACTTAGGAAACAGGACTACCCTGCTCAGCAAAAAGAAAAAAACCCCTTGTTGACCCTATCATTTTTCCATTTTAAACTAGACCTTGGTCTCTATTATTCCAGGGAAGGCCAGATACCAAAAGAAAACAAAATTTTAACAAGTAAGTTCTCTTTTGGCTTTTGGGTTTTGAAAGGACCAGGTTCGAAGACCTAAGGGACTGTCAAGGGTGCCTGCGATCATGCGGATTTTCAATTCACTGCTGAGTTTCGAACAAACACCTGACTTGACTGTATTTCCCTCCAAAAGAGTTCCCCTGAGAAGAGCCTGCTGGGCTCTGAAATAATCTGGAAAGAGGAGAGGCAGCTCCTTAAACACAAACAACAGCAGTTCAAAATGTGGTCACCTCTGTCCGCAGGGAGGGGCCGTCACCCACCTACTCTCTGCCCTGTCCCTCTGTCTGACAGACACTATTGCAGCCAAGCCGGTCTCCCCCTTGTCAAGGTGCTCTGCAGCCCACGGGTCTGAGCCCAGCTGTGGCAGGGGTTTCCGAAAACCAGGCCCTGGTCTTCCACGTACAGCACACCTCTAGCCTCTCCTGTCAGGTCAGGGAAAGGGCTGGGAGGGTCTCATCTGCTTCTCTGCTAGGTCTTTCCCTGTGGCCTCAGGGGCTGGTCTGCCACCTATCCCAGCACTGGCCACACATCCCCATGGCTTCCTCAGGCCAGTCAGTGCTCCATTAGGTAGAAAAGTCACTTGCTGCCAGGAGCAAACAGATCCCTGAGCAGAACTGCAGGTTAATACAGGACGGGACTTCCGGGCAATGTACTTCCTCTACCTGGCAGGTGATGCTCAGCCAGACTCCCCCTCCCCCAGCCTGCACAGCTCTAGGTGGAAGAGCAAATGAGGGGGGGACAGGACTCGCCTCATCTGCTGCGGAAGCCCTGCATGCACCCAGCCCCTCCAGGGCCTGGGGGCGGGGTGGAAACCAGGGCTTTTCCTGGTCGGCGCTGGTCCGAAGTCCCACTTCTGCTAAAACCAGAAAGCTTCTGGAGCACGTGGCCGATCGATCGCCCACGTGCTGTTCTAGCAATGCCACCCCAGCCCGGAAACCCAACCCCTTTTCCTTCCATTACGCATGCTACACCTACCTCTCCCCCACCTCCAACACTCACAGCATGTATGTAAAATGCAGATTGATGTGAAGGCAGTGGAGAGGGAGGGAGGTCTAACAAAAGAGAAGCGACCTCATAGACACAGGGAACATTCTGATGGCTGCCAGGTGGGAGGGGGCTCGGAGGGGTGAGTGTAGATGGGGAAGGGATTCCAATGTACGAATTGCCAGTTCTGAGAGCGGTCACTGGGATGTAAGCACAGCGAAGGGAATATGGTAAACGACACTGTCATAACTACGTGAGGCATCGGGTAGGTTCGTACTAGACTTATCGGGCGATCACTTCGTAAGTTATACAAATGTCTAATCTCTACGTTATACACCTGAAACTAATCTCATTGTGTATGTCACCTGTAATTGGAAAAAGAATTACTGAAAAATAAATCTTAAACATACCTGTGCTTAAAAAAGTTCATCCACCTTTCCCTGCAAAGCCCTACTCCTGCACCCTTCCCTCAATTTTCACCTTGGTGCCTCTCTCTCTCTCTCTCTCTCTCAAGAGTCCCTAGGAACCTATTCCTGACCCCATGGCCCTCCCGTTCTATCAGGCAGAGCGAGTTAACTCTGCTGAGTCCCCACCCCGCACGAAGTCCTGCTTTGCTGCTTGTCCGCACCTCCCAGCGGGCCCTGCTGGGGCCGTTCCCTCTCACTCCCACAAGTGCAAGACTACAGGACAGAGACTCATTTCTCCAACTGATTCTACTGCTTTACAGGCCAGAGCAGCTAGGTTCGATTTTAATTTTAAACAGCAATAAATATCTCTCCATAATCACAACTTCAGCTTTACCCTGGCCTAGTAACTCCACCGGCCACCACTGAGGACAACATCGAACACTGTGGGGACCAGGGGCCACTATGATTCTAGGTGCTTTGCATCCATTACCTGACATGGGCCCCACGTGCCTTAGGAGGTCGGTGCTATTGTTATCTTTCCAGGGAGGGAAACTGAGGCTCGGAGGGAATATGTGCCTTGCCCAAGGTTGTAGTGCTGAGGGTTTCCCTCAGAACTTGGCTTTGACTCATGTTTTGCTTCCTTGCTCACTCCAGATTCCACTGTCTTCAGCATGGCTGTAGGACCAAACTTCCAGGGGAGCAAGGGACCTCGAATTTCCAGGTAGCTGTGGAGAAGGTAGTGGGGCCACCTATGCTGTTCACACCACTGCCTAGCTAGTGCTAGAGAGCTTTTTCAACCTCAGAGAATGTGGCATTCCACGCTAACCAATCATTTGAAATTCCTGCAATAAATGAAAAAATAAACACACAGTTGAGGATATAATTCAGCGAACCTCGCTCCCAAATGAGGCTGATTGCAGATAGAAAGCAGATTTTCATATTTACTGTAGGTGACAGCTGTAGGAATTAAACGAATCATCTGTCTATTTCTATTGCCTTGCCCCTCCTGTGCTGTGCGGATCTCTCCCTGGGGCTGTCTGTCTGCCCGTTCCAGGAAGACAGATCAGTGTAGTCTCAATTATTAATTCCATGTTTGGATCACAGGAACACCGGTTCCAGTTCAGTGACCTGCAGTTCCTATTGATTTAAGTGATGAATTATCTACACTGCAATGTATTATTAACTTTATTTTGTCTCTTATTCCTTCCGCATCCATGCATCAAAATAATAAAGCACCATTCACAGGCTAAAAGGATCCATTTCCCTTCTCACATTTCCCATAAGGGTGAAGCCGCCACACAACACAGAGGTAATTACACAGAGCTGGGGGTGGGGGCTGGATATTTATTTAGCCTATAAATTATTTATCTGAGCTGTGAACCTGGGGGAGGGCTGGGACAGGGGTCTTGCGTGGTGGCAGGGATCTGAATGGGGGACAATGGGACCCAAGAGGGACGTTAATAAAGACAAGTGAAGATTAGAGCTTTGGAGATTCAAAAGAAATAAAATAACCTCAATCAAAAGGTCACACCCTGGGAATCTATCAGCCTAGTCTGGTCCCGACAGGAGAATGGGTGTGAGCGAGGTGGTGGTACTGCAGGGAGGAGGGGAAGGGAAGACCGCATGCCCAGTTTCCCTGGCACTGTCCTTTATCCTGCTCTGCTCTGTGCGCGCTGTTTCCTGGCTGTGCACTACCGCCTTCGTGGGCTTTGGGTAAGAGCGCCCTGTCCTACTGCCTGTTGGGGGGTTGCCTTTCCTTGCAAATGATCTGGTGGGACCGTCAATCAATACATCCCACCTTCGCCTGACCGCACGCATGGCCCAAGCTCGGCCAATGAGCCTCCATCCATGGCAACTGAATTACAGGCAAAGGGGCTGAAAAAAACAACCTAGTTGGCATCCCTCACGAGCACAGCAGCCTGGTTTTCAACCTTTCCTTTGATTTGACATGCTCCACTATGTGCTTTCAAAAAAGCCCTTTCTATTTAACTAGATTTGTTGTATTTTGATGCTTTCAACCAGAAAACTCCGGCTAAGCAGCCAAAGGGGTGTCTGGAGTGTCACTGAGCCCCGAGAGAAGGAAAGGGGGAGAGGGAAGGGCTGGAGGGCATGTCCATGCCTCCTCCTCCTCACACCAGATGAGCAGCACTCACACGGAGTGGGAGAGATGGCAGGAGAAGGAGTCCGAGCATTCCCCAGTTCCAGTGCGGACTGAAGCCAACCTCCCAGCCTCCAGGATTCCTGGTGGGGCGATTCCAAAGGCGGAGATGGAGAAACACCCCATCTGGCAGTCCCACCCAAGGGAAGACCTCTGCACGAGTTGCCTGGGGTCAAGCACCCACCCATGAGTCAAACCCAGAGTGGAAGGAGAGACACCCAAGACCTCCCAGCTTGACAGGGAAGGAGAGGAGTTTAGCTATGTAACAGTTTCCCCATGCAGAGAACCTCAGGATTATCTGGTCTCCTTCTCGACTCTGCTAACCTTAGAGACCTTGCAGGAGATGGCCAATCTCACCTAAGGCTACTCTGATCCTGTGACTCACTGCCGGGGGAGGGGGGCAGCCTTGGTAGGAAACGGGTCACTCTGTTTTACTGTAGTTCCTACTTGCTGCCCTTCTCATCTGATTCAGACCTGAGAGCCTTTGGCCTTCCTTCCCTTTCTTTCCTCGTTCTCTGCTCACTGGCCCCTCCCAATGTGAAGAGCACAGAGCTGAACATCCAATAGGGAGAGCCCGATTTCACCTTCAGCCTCGCCCCTTACAAGAAGTCCACAATGGCTGGAGAAACGAGTTCTTTATCTTTCCTGAACTTCACCAAATAAGGAGAAGAGGATCAGAAAACCAGTGTGATTAGATTATATGGAAAAGGGTCAAAGATTAAAAATCGCTGCCTCTCATTATTAGAGCAGAGATGACAGATTCAGACCAGAGCACAAAAGAAAATACATTATTTCAGAACAGGATATGAAACCCAGTCCCAGGTGATTAGTCTCTGTTAAGTAAATTTACTATCTAATCTTTTAACTGTCTCCCGAAATTGCTGGTCTGAGATCTCCCTCCCTCCTCAGCTGGAAGCTCAACTACAGGCGGGGGCTGTCATCTGCCCTGACTCCGTCAGCACGCCGATGGGGCTGGGACTCATCCCGCAGGGGTGAGGGGCACGTAGGGGGCTGGAGCGGACGTGGCTGGAAGCAAAGACACCTCATAATAAAAACAGGATGTGTGCACCAGAGACCTTCCCGACTGGAGGAAGGACAGGGACGGAGGACAGGGGACTGTCCTGACTGTGGCTGCAGAGTCAGGCCCATCAACTAGGAGACAATTCTTCAATAACACTTTGGAATTATCCTGGAGAAACTAGACTCTCCTCTTTCTACTCATCCCCAAGGGGCCAACGTGCCAAGGAATCCCATGCTCCCGGGTTGTTCTCTAAGCAGACCAGCCTTCAAAGCTTTGAATTTAAATGAATGCTGCTTTGCAGGCCAAATACCTCAGGCCTGCATTGGGGCCTGAAGAGGACAAGATGTGCACTTGGAGGCCAGACAGGCTCACAGCAGCATCTGAGCAATGAGAATACAGAGGGAAAACGGGACTGGCGATTAAGAGGGTCTGTTTCTCAGTATCTTTCTTGGCGTGGGTACCGCTGTTCGAGCGGATCCTAAGAATCAGAGAGGGAGAGAACGTCAAACCCACGGCGAGTCCTTCTTTCTCTATTTACCAAAAGGAACCCTTTTTTCCCTACGCTTCGCTATTTTCTCATCGTCTGTTTAGTCTAAAAGGCTGAACTATTGCACAAAGAAAGTTCTCTCCAAGAATGAGTTTTCCAGAAAAAGCTCTTCAGACAAGGGTAATGTGTGCAGTGCTCTGCGCCGCCTGGAGAATGGGGCATGTGTTTCACAGGAGGGGGCTGGAGCGGGGCTGACTCCCCAAAGGATTCCTGAGGTGCTCTGTTTGTGTGATTTATCCCTTCTGGAAAATCCAAACATACAAATGTGCCTGCTGGCGCGGCCAGGGCAGACTCAGGGACTCGGGCTCCCAAACAAAGCTAACCACATACCATTCCCCATCCCTGGAGGCTTTCTAATTGTAACCTTTGTAGGTTTCCACCAGAACAGATCAAAGGGAGGTAGATGCAGTTTTGCTGGGGATCAGCCCGTGTGGTTCCTCTTTCTCCCCTTAGCCCTTAGTGTGCTTCACAAAGAACCCTGGGAGAACAGAAACTGGGCAAGAAGGGATGCTTTTTGGCTCCTGGGATTTCAGAACCTGGCATTATCACCCTGCTCATCAAGGAAGCAAAATTATACAACTCTGAGGCCCCACGCTACTCAAGAACGGAACACAACTCTCAGAAAACTCAAACCCCAAACCCAGTTCATCTAGTAATCACTTGTTCACGGGAGATTTTATTCACAGCCTAGGCGAGCTAGGCCAGTTCTAGCCCCACACCTCTTCTGTCCGCCTGAAATGCACATGGAGGCGAGCTTGGCTTTGAGACTTGTGTAAAAGTTGATGGAGATGACAGGCAGTGAAAAAACACGTCCTCGCTCAAATGTCATTTGACCCAGCGGCAGGCCGCTTCCTGGGCCAGGAACCATGCTCAGGGCTTGAAATGCATAATTTTCTCTGAGCTTCAGAACAGTCCCAGAGGTCAATGCTTTTACTGAGGCTCAGAGAACAGAGGTTACCCTGCTTGGCCTTGAAGTGGCAGACTGAGGCTCAGGACCAAGGCCTGTCTTTCTCCATGGTCCCAGGTCTCGTCTTTGTGCACTGACTTGGACAATACAGCAAGGCTTCAGGAAGGCCAGAGAATATCCCGGGCCCTTGATCTAGTGCTTACAAGGCTATGACTTCACCTAAGAAGATAATCATGAAGGCAGACAGAGACCTACTGGGCTGGCCAAAAAATCCACTTAGTTTTTCTTATAAAATAAAACACACATTTTTCATTTTCACCAGTAACTTTATTGATTTGGATCTTTTGAGTATGTCGGCTATCTCTCGCTTTGGCTTCTAGTGGGTAGAGGCCAGGGGTGCTGCTAAACATCTTCCAGTGCATGAGACAGCCCCACAGCAAGAATTGTTTGGCCAAAATGTCCGTAGCACCAAGAAACTTCACAAACCACTTCTGACACGTCCAATCCGTCACAGCACCTTCTCCATACACCACACAAACCTTTTTATGTGTTTCAGTGGCGTTTTTACCTTTCCTGAAGTAATATAGCCTAGTATGCCAAAAATGTCGCATATTTTATTCCATCTTCAATATTAAAATGCCTGCACAAAAATTCACCAATTATGATAAGTTTTTTTAAAAAGCACACCATGACAGCTGTCACAACACATTCTAACAAAATTGTTTTGAGTGGAGTTAAAGACAACTAAGCACGACTAGAGCCATCGTACGGAAAAACACTAAACGAACTTTTTGGCCAACCCAACATTTAGAAGGATGCTCAGTAACACTATTGGTAACAGTAGAAATTTGGGAGACAAACGTGGTGTTATTTCCATGCAATAAAACAGTCTGCTGTGGTCATTAAATCACTAGGGTAAAAGTGTATTGAATGACACGAGAATGTGTGCAATGGAATGGTCAAGGGAAAAAAATGAATGTGTAATGACACGTCCGTCAGCGAGGCAATGGCACATCCATTCGGTGCTGCCGTACACGGAACACTGTGACGGAAAGGAAAGAATGATTCGGTTCCACCTAAGTGCTGACTCAGAAGGATTTCTGCTTTATGCTAATTTGCATTTCCCCCCCAAACCATATTAATTTTTGTAAATAAGAAAAAAAGCATTAAACACAGTTTTCAACAGTCATGTGCAAGGCACTATTTTGGGAGACATCTCAACATATGACTTTGTCATTATGTGTGTGAATGATGTTACACGTGAGCAAGCTTGCTTTTGTTTACCATGTGCCTGTGGTCGGAACCACACCCACTTTGTTCATCAGTGTGCACTTGCACGTTGCGGGGTGCAGGCTAACAGGGATGTGACTGTCTCACAGGTCAGATTTGGTAAATGGGGAGATCTGAGGGGGGTGGGTGGGGCCCGAAGATAGAGGTTAGAGAAGACCAAAAACTGTGATGAGCGTCGGGGCACCTGGGAAGAAAGCAGGAGAATTTTTCCTCCTTCATAAGCAGCGGTGCCGACGCACACGATGGGGTTCCGTACAGAGACCCTCCCTCGTGCCCATTAAAGAAAAATAAAATAAATAAAGCCTTAAGTGGCAGGACCAGCTGGGCCAGCAGAGCCGAGTGTGGGCCCCATCGGCTGGCGTCACTCCCAGCCAAACACGCCCTGCCTTTGCTTATTGCAGACCGAGTTGACCGGGTTACCCATTCAACTTCTGTCCTTACCTCTCCTGCCCTTTACTGTGGTAATCATAAATCTTAATTTCATCCCCGATCGATAACTCCATGCCTGAATTCTAAAGAGACATCCTCTGCTCTCAGAGTCCTCTGATAAATGGTTTGAATCATTGTCAGGCATATTATTCCTACAGCTCTGGATTATTGTGTCAAAGGCACCTGGTTTCCCGAGAAGCTTCTAGGACCCTGGCTATGTGAGGGCACGGAAGGTTTGGGGTAAGACTGGAGTCCAGTCTCCAGTGATCGCTGCCAGTCCCTGAACTCTTCATTCCTGGTTTCTGAAGACATAACTACAGAAGCTGGGAGTAAGTTACCCAGAAGCTGGTAGGGCAACCTGACATCGCCACAGCCCGGTAAGTGATAGTCACCCACGCACAGCCTTTCTGTGACCAGCGTGCACAGTGCTGTAATGATTTTCCCTTTTTTTCTTATTATGTGTGTTCTGAGTTTTTTTTTAAAGCCCTTCTAAGCCTGTTGAATTATGAAATATTCAGGCTTCTATTTGGCATGTCTTCTCTATCCCACTTTTCAGTAAGTCATTTTGATTCTATTTAAAAAAATGTATTAGTCTATGGGACGGAGTTTTTCTTTTTTAGGAAACAAAGTCTATCCCCACAGATAGTTTGGGTTTAGTCCTTTCAGCTTTGTTTTTTAAGTAGAGATAATCTTGAGTTGCAGAGAGCTGGCATTTGGGCACAGCCTTGTTCCTGAGTACAACTTCAGCCGGGTGGCACTTGGAGGGCCACCAGCAACTGCTAAGAATCTCTTTGGACAAAGCTGACGAGAAGATCAAGGAACTGAGAGAATTCTGGAGCCTAATCATCTCATTTTGTCCAGAGAAACTCTGGGTTAGCACCCTTATTTCAGACACAGTTGTTAACCCCACGGCACCCTGCCTTCCTGAAGTGTCACGGAGACATTTTGGTCTTTATAATGGTGCCCAGCAGCATGGAATTTTTATTTAAAACAACCTCTGCTGCAAGGAAACTTATATAACCATGGTGGTGGGGGCGGGGGCTAAGGTATTGCTGCCCATAGCATTTAACTTACTTGTTCAGTTTCTTTTGAGAAAGAATAATCATGCCTTTTAAGCCCAGCTATCTGAGCCATGGAAAAATCACACCTGGAGGGCGAGAAGTGGTCACAATGCTGTCCTGGAGACCTGGGTGAACGGATGCCCCTGTCTCAAGTGACATTTCCATTTGCCTGCAAGATGGATTTGAACGTCAAACGGCTAAGTCAGACTTCCTGATATCTCCTGGCTCCAGAAAATGGAGCGATCAAAACTCCGCTCTCTGGGTAATAAAAGGCTCCTCACTTTGTAGAGTGTTCTCACGAACCTTGTTCTCCAGGCAAACGCCCCGAGATCAACGAGACCCAGGGATCTCCCTGGCTGGTGCCAATTTATCTTTTCACATAAATCAAGAGTAGTTTTTCTGCACGTAAGCCCTGCAGTCCCTTCTCCTGGGATGGGAGCAAATAGCTTTTTAATCGGTAAAGTTGCCAATCCTAGGGGGATCTCGATGTTGCCTTGTTTCTCTGAGCCTGAGATTCTTTTCAGGAGGCAGCACGGAGTGGTGGAGAAGGAGAGAGGCCTGAGGCCCATCCCCTGCCCCACCACGTTTAGCTGGGGGCCTCCAGGGAGATCACATGGCATCTCTGTGCCTCGGTTTCCTCATCTGCAGAATGAGGGAGCCTAGTTCCTAGAGTGAAAATTAAAGTATGAAGCACTTAGAACAGTGATTGGCGTATAGTAAATATTGTGATAGTTATTTGCTTATTGACGAGGGTATCAGCTACTTCCAAAAAGTTCTTTTAGGTGTATGGTTATGGATAGAGAAATTATAGAAAAGTTTTCCTTTCTCAAAAGGAAATCCACCTCGCCACCCCCCCACCCCCCCAACCCCCACAATCCCTGCTTGGCCATTGGAATCTTAGAGTGGAATTATATTAAGATTCATTACCATATTAAAAGGAGACCACAACATAAAAGAAAAAAGGCAAGAAAGAGACATGGAGAATTTGATAGGAAAAATAATGGATGAAAGGAAGGCAGACACTGTAAAACGCACCTGTGACAAACCAGAGTGTCACTTGACTTTGAAACTGAGTATAGGCCTACCTCCGAGATACTGAGCTCTCCGGTCCAGACTGCCACAGTAAAGACAGCATTGCAATAAAACGAGGCATGCCTGTACCATAAAATTTTAAAAAATAATAAAAGAACTCAAACAATCCCGGGGGAGGAAACAGACAAATGTGATGTGACTTTAAAATGCCAGTGGACGCGAGGAGGGGCCAGAGTGCAGTGACCAGCTGGGCTGCCAGCGCCCGGTGCAGACTCCTCCAGCTGCATCGCCCTGTCTAACGAGGGGCCTGGTCACTCAGTCTCAACTCCCTCCGTGAGAACCAGCGACCCTGTGTGATGTGCCCAAATTCAGTGACGTCACTGGGTGTACTTCCTGTCAGGATGCTCTCTCACCTGGCATAGTCTTTTAACTGCTCTGGCCTCTGATCACCATGAACTTATGGCGGCCACGCTGTCTACTCAAGGCCAACAACAGAAGAAAGTTTTTCCCAATGCCCCAAAATATCCAGGTGAGACTGCATGGGGCCTAATGACCGCTTTTTGGGGCAATGTCAGGGTAACTCAGAAAACCTCCTGCATGCCCGATGTACAATGCTTTCTACTCCTTAATGAATTACTCCTTGAATTCAGAAGAAAATAATTGGAATGCAAGGCCGATTTTTAGTTAAGTGTTGATAACGTGGGAGTTACAGGGGAAACTTACACATAACGGAACACTGTCTCAAACTTCAGTGGGCTCATTCAACAGGCAGATTCCTGTTCGCCCCGCCCTGTTCTGAGTCACGAGGTCCACGTAGGGGCAGTCCTGCACATTCAAACACCCAGACGACTCCAATAATAAACTTTAAGAAATAATGAGCCAGAAACATCACACATAGGAAGGAAATGCTAAGAGAAAAGCAACAAGAAACCATGAAGGAGTCACCTAAAGTTTCCAGATCATTTCATAGAGTTACAGCGACTTGACCCTTGAGTCCCCCTTAGATGAGGTGCCTGAAGGCCAGGCATTTCCATTTGTCCCTGTGGCCACCTGGCTCTGCACCCTGCTGGAGAGTCCAGTTCCCAGGTAGGGAGCTAACACACAGCCCAAGTTCACTTGCACCCTTTGAATGACCAGCTCAGGAGGCAGGATGCAACTCGCTTTATAGGTGCCATCCGAGCTGGCCCTCAAGGTGACAGCCAGTTTTTCTGGGTTCTGCAAGGTCTTGGGAAGGAGAGAGATGAGGCCTCAGCAGTCTCCTCTCTGCTGTGGTCACCAGCAAGTCATCAGAAAAGCAGAGGAGCAGCTTCGGCTCCACAGGGGGAGTCTACATCCCAAACTGAAGGGTGGGACAGTGATGGGAGGCCTCTGTTGACTAATGACTTACCCCCGATCATTTACTTCCCAGCTTTATATTTTACTCATCGCAGCAGCTCCCACTTTTGTGTGCAGAGCCTGTCTGCCCACGTTTCAGTTCCTGCACAGGAGTGGAGGGAGCATGTGGCCCTGGGCTGAGCCAATCAGAGCTTCTCATTTCTCTGTCCCATGACCTGGCTGGAACCAATGAGGGGGTGTGTTTGCAGCAATATTGGAACAAAGACAAAGACAGGTACAATTCTGTACTCAACTGGAACCTGGGGGACGTTAGGTCTGGAGCTGTGGTGGCTGTCCTGCCACAATAAGCAGTTGTCGCCATGGAGTCCCTGAGAGAAAGCTAGGAAAGAAGGGGCGGGGCAGAGGGTGGGGGGGAAGAGAGAGAGAGAGAGAGAGGGAGATTGGTGTGGCAGTATGTGACCCCCTGATTAAATCACCCTGGGCTTTTTCACATCTGTCGCTTTTTAAAAAAAATTAAACTTGGGTTGGATTTTTCTAAAATTTTGGAACCAAAAGAGGCCTGACCAATGGAGTAAGGCGAGCTGTCCGGCCTCACAAAGAAAATGCCACTCGCCCTTTCTTTGAACTAAGGCGCCGTCCCCGAGTCTGCCGCATCAAGCGTGTACGTCCAGCTGCGGAAACTGGAACACAGCACAGCGCTCAGTTCTTTCACTTCTCTGGTTACCTGGAGTCCCACACCTTCCTCTCCCATGGTGCTAAATGCTTTTTAGGTAAATCCCACGAGGTAGGGCAAAAATGGCGATCCCCCTATGCCAGGTGAGGCAAGGTGAGTGACTTGCCTGAAGCCGATGTGTCAGTGAAGGAGTCAGACCACACTGCACGGCCCTGGGATGTGGAGATGGGAGAGCCACCACTTGGATGGTAGGGCCCTTCTCTCCTGGGTTCCCTGGTCCCCGTCCCCCATCCCCCCAACCTCAGCAGCAGAAAGGCGGCTCTTGGGCCACGAGAGTAGCTGGAAGGAGAGAGCTTTCAACACATTCATTCAACAGCCAGAACACTGGCTGCGTTCAGGCTCCTGCCTCGATCCCCGGCATCCTTGCCCTTCTCCACCCTACACAACCCTTGCCCTGCACACACCCTCCTGTGATGCTCCCGTGACGTCAGCTCTTCCAGCTGTGCTGTGAGCGCCTCCCCCCAGGCCCGTGCCCATCCTGTTTCCCTCCACCAGGAAACAGGTCAAGGTTTTAGCAAGCGTTTTGCGTCGCCAGGACCTGGGTTCTGATGGGGACCCTCTCACTTATTATTGATATGATGGTGGATAAGTGACGACCTCCTGAGGGCTCAGTTTCCTCACCTATAACAGGGGGGCCATAACCAGATCTCAGGGCGCTTTTGTAAGTTAAAGAGATGTGTGTAGAACCCTCAGCACAGGCCTCACTAATAACAATAAACATCGCCAGCGGAAGCTAACAGTTAAAGCTTGTGGACTCTGTCAGCACACCATTTCACGGCCACTAAACTGTGTCTGCCTTTGTTTATCCGAGTCCTCCTTGTCCTTCCACAGCTCCCTCCGGTCCTGCCTCCCGCCTTCATTTTTAATTCCAACAGCTCTGGTTGTCACCCCCCTCCACTGCAGACCCCAGTGCTTTGAGGTGAGAGCGTCCATCCTTTCCGGCCACGTATTCCGGATGGCCTGTTTCCCCCACCCAGACACCCTGCGCTGTCCTGTGTTTCTGTTCATGCCAATCTTGTCTCCAGCACAGCCAAGTGGTCAAGGTCACGACCTTTAGGACGAAGCTATTCTGGCTTCAGACCCTAGCTCTTAAAACAGGGACCGCTTTTCAGTCTCAGCTTTCTCATCTGCAAACTGGTGCTAACAACTAATACCTTCCACGCTAGGATGCTGGAAACACCCTAGAAGATACCGTAGGCGAAGTGCCCAGCATAATCGTTTGTCACGTGCACAGAGCCAAGTTCGACCCCTGCTGATCTAATTACGGATTCAGCTACGTGGCCCTTGGCCTGCTGCCTCAAGCCAGATAGGGGCCGAATTGACTTAACCCAGGGGCATTTCCTTCTCCGAGGTTGCACGCACTGTCCCACATTTCCCCTTATGGCCACGAGGTGGCAGCCTATCCATTAGAGAGGAGGCTTCTTCTCCCAGAACAGGGAGGGGATGATTTGTTATAATATATAGATGACTTTTCTTTTTCCTTTTTGGTGGTGGAGGGGGGCGGAGGTAGACTGAAAATCCTCAGGCTCCTGCTTCCATTTTTTGTGAGTTTAATATTAGTACCAAACAGCCCGAAGTGACACAGCAGAAGCTGATCCGGCAGGACAAACTGTATGATAAGGTGCTGCTCTGGAGGAATGGGCCGGCACCGATCCCCCTCAGCCATCAGCCGGGCTCCACCGGAAAGCCGGCTGGGTTCAGGGATCCCCTCCAGGCTGGGCTTCCCCTAGCCCACACCTATATTAAGGTGTCAGGGAGGCTGATGTAGGGCACCGAGAGTGCACCTGGGGTGACCGTTTGTCTGGGACTTCCCCGGTTTCAAAGCTGAAAGTGCTGTGTCCTGGGAAGTCCTCGGTCCCAGGCAAACCAGGGACCGTCCAGCTGGTCCCTCTGAGCGTTTCTCTACCCTTGTGGCTCCTCTAATTTAATGACATGGTGTTTCTTTATTTTTGTTTTTTGTTTTTGTCTCAATTACAATGGGCACAGAATTTGCCACAGCCCTAGAATTTTATAATTTTATGTTGGGAAGGGTCACAGACAACACCCATTTTCCCCAGGGAGGGGAGAATAGAAAGGGCTTGCCCAGATCACATGACTGGGCTCACAAGGAAAGGTCCAGAGCCTCGAGTCTCATCCGAAGCTTGGGCTTCCCATCTACCTGGAGCCCTAGGGTACCGACGGAGGGGTGTCTGGCTCCCTGGCCACTCTCTCAGAATAGCTTCTGGAAATTAGCAACCCAGGGCTGCCCCCCCACCCCGCACCACCCAAGGAGATGAGGATCTGACTTGAAGCAAATTGCACACCAGGGTCTCAACGTGCTCCTCTAACTGCCTACGTGGCAGACCTTCCCAGTCTGGGATCTCACGTAGTAGGCTGGAGAAGGACCAATGGGGGAAATCCCTCAGGAGCCAGCAGGGCAAGAATTGAGCCTCCGAAGCCTTCCAGGATTTGGCCCCCAGTAACAAGAATGCGGCTGCTCTCTCCTGGAATCTACCCCCTCCCGCCCCATCTCAGCTGTACCAGCCGGCTGCTGCCTCAGACCCGTCAGCAGCAAGGTGTTCTGGGTTTGTTTCCATGAACAAACCCTGCTGAAGCAAACTCCTGCTCCCAGCGTTATCGGGCAGTTCGATCCCCGCAGGCTCAGCCCTGGCGCTGAGCTGATTTGCCTCGGAGACACACCACGCATTCAAGTTTGTGGTTAGAAAGCTAGACCGAGTGCGTGCAGGAAGCTTGGCGAACCGGATAGGAAGGGGTGCCTCCTCACAGAGTGCGGGAGCCGGCAAACCCAGCCGTGACGGCGTGAGGCCAGCGTACAACTTTAGGACACGATCTCTCTCTCTCTCTCTGGTTGAAAATTCTCATCAACAAAATTCTTCTCAGTAATAAAACACTTAGAAATTGATTTTCCAAAACAAAATTCGCAGTGCACTAAAGTATCCGCATGAGGAAGAAACAAAGCCAAGCCTTCTTCTACAGAACAGGAGTTGAGCTGTAAACTCAGGTTTGGTTACTTGAGTGTGGTCTGCTAAGACCACAGTAGAGAGCCTGCCGCCAGCAGATGTTCCGTGGGATCTGCCACACTCGGCTCCCTCCCCAGGGTCAGAGGAAGGAGGGCCCAACCAGGGAAAGGCTGTGGGGACAAGTCACAGCTGACCCCTGCATGCAATATAATTCCCCAAGTCTGCTGTAGGAGTTGGCTGGATGCGAACGGGGCAAGAGGAAGCGCTCTGAGTGGCCCCCGATGCTCATGGGAAGGGAAGGGAAGGGCAGATGCCAGCTTTGCGGAGCCTTGGGGCAAATGACCTGGAAAAGGAAGCTGCAGTCAGTCACTGCCCCATCGCTCCATTGATAGGAGACCAGAGAGCGAGCTCACAGACAGTCACTCAGTGGGGCCACCTGACATGAAGCCCACGGCGGCCAGACACCAGTAAGAGGGGGATGGGGCTGGCCAAGTTATTCACCTGTCTCAGCTTTGGTTTCCTTTCCCTGGAAAATGACGGGGTCAGGTGGAATGTCCTCGAGGACCGTTTGACCTCGAACGGGTCTGTGAATACATACGTCCCTGACACATAAGGGTCAGGAGATTAAAGTGAGTAGAGAGGAAAGTCCAGGCCCATTTCCCAAAAGTTCCATGGCTGGCCTCTCCTGCTATTTGTTTGGGTTCGGACAATGTCTTCAGCTCCTGTTCTCGGACTGAGCCTGCAGATCCTAAGTGCGTCTCTGCTACAGATGTGAAGGGGACGGGGTCAGCTTGACTAGCAACTGAGTACAGTCCCATGAGCCACTGCCCCTGGTAACTGCAGCCTCGTGGGCACAGAGGTCAAGAGCATGTTCTTGTCCTGCAGTCTCCTCTCTCACCCGCTCCCCACGCCACCGTCCACAAAGGAGAGAGCCAGTGAGGACCGGGAGGGCGGGACCTGGCACGGAAGGCCGGTCCCAGCTCCAAACCGTCCAGGGAGCGCCCCTGTGTGCTCTGCACGCGCTCGTTTGGTTTTAAACGCCCAGACGGATGCTGTGAAATCCTGTCACTTCTATGTCACTTCCATATCTGGTCTTGATCTCCCGCCACACCTCCCCCATCACCTGGCAGCCTGGAGAGTATTCTCTTTTTAAAATTTGATGAGAATCAATGTATTTAAATCAGTGTGTCCCTGTCCCCAGCCAGCAGCCTGAATACCATGACTCCAAAGGGAGCCTCAAGGTGGCAAGAGTACAGGGCCCTTTGGGGACAAGTGCCCTGTCCCTCTAGGGTGGGTATGTCTTTCGTCTGACCGCTGGTTTGGCCCAGGGAACATACCACGAGGAGGCTTCGGTGGGGGGGGGGGAATAAACCAAACCCAGCCCAAACACGAATGCTCCCTGGAGACCAGCATGCGTGGGAGCCAGCACTGGTAACAATGTCGGCCAGTTACTGATCGCTGGCCAGGCGCCCCCGCCCTGCTTGCGTTTTGTCCTCTCACTTGTCACTGCCCTGTGGGATGGGCACTCCCACCTTTACTCCGTCACAGGGGAAAGTGAAGCTCAGACAGGTCAAGGAATTCACCCAAAATCACACGGTTAGCAATTGGCACAGGGCAGACTGGAGCCCAGGTCTTTTTTTTTTTTTTTTTACAGCAGAAGACATGCTCTCAACTGGACACGGCATCGGAGGGCTCGCTGCCCAGGGAGCACGACTGGACTAAGAACAGCTGATATTTATGGAGCGGTCACTACGTGCCAAGGGCTGGGCCGTGGCTTCCAGGAAGACTGATCTCTCTCATCCTTCCAAAAGCCTTAGAAAGTGGGCGCTGTTCGTGTCCCCATTTCAGAGCCAAGGAAAGTGAGGTTGAGAGAGCTTGAAAGGAGAAAGTGGTGGGGACAGGATCTGAATCACTCCGGGGGTCCTACCCCCACCAGGTCGGACGGAGCCCAACCCTGCCACCTGGCTGCCAGGAACTCTGATTTTCTTACATTTAGGAGAGGAGAAAACAGCAATATGAAAAAGGGCCCCTATAAGAACTCTCTGCACATTGAACCTGCCTGGGGCACATTTACTGAACTTTCCTGAAAAGGTACATTTTACCCTTTGGCCCAGGAGGGCAGAGGGCCTGCGGCCCCAGGCGCGGTGTGCAGGAGCCCCTAGGAGCGGAAGGGTTACTGTCTGATGGACCCCAGCGGTCCCCCTAGGCATTTACTTCCAGTGGCAAACCCAGAGTCAGCACTGGAGAGATGCGGTGCTATGGTAGGGGCCGTGGGGACACCCAGGGCAGGACTCACCCTCCTCTCCTGGTTTGCCTGGGACCCCTAGGAAGGTCCCTTTCAGTATTTCTGTTGCAGGCAAGTTGTTTTCAGGGCTCCCCACCCCCAACCAGAGGCCTGAGTGGAGAAAGCCCCTGCCTCAGAGCGGCACTCCGGCTTGTCCTCACGCAGACCCAGCCCAGACCCCTGCAGCCTCCACCCCCACAGCCCCCTGACCCCAAGCTGGCAGTTCCCATCTGCCTCTGACCCTGGAGCCTGAGAGTGGGGGCGGGGCAATGCTGAGCAGGCCCCTTTGTGCCCCAGAGGCCCTGCCTGGCAGGCACTCATTTTTTATTTAAAAGCAAAGCAAACTGCAATATAAAAGGGCCCATATAAGAACTCAGTGTGCAAGTAGGACCTGCCTCGGGCCAATTTATCGAATTTTCCTGAAAAAGTGCATTTTACCCTTTGGCTCAAAGCCATTGCATTTGCCTCCGGACTTGCCCCCTACTCCGCCCCCTCCTGGGTCACCATTCAGTGGTTGAGAAGTCGCCCCCTGCAGAAAAGAGAATGACCCCCTGAGTTTTATTCACGGGGTGAAGATTTCTCAAGTTTGTGCCCTCCCCAGCCAGGGCCCATGGAAGTGACACCGAGTGAAGGCGACCTCATGAATTAGGGGCAGTGGGGCAGGGGTGGGGGGGCTTGACGACGGATGCAAGGACCCTCAACTACATCGGAAAGGGAAGAAGGGATGTGGTGACTCAGAATCCTGTTGAATTCTGCTGAGGCTTACTTTCACTTTATACAAGGGCCAATTAAACTGGATTTGTAAATTGCTTTTTATTTACCTTTTCCTGTGAATATAATTATAGCTTGAGCCCTGTGGAGAGAACCTCTGAATCAGCCAGTGGTCTTCAGACTCTGACTGTGAGGCAGTGGGTCCCTCTGTCGGTGGAT
The DNA here is from genome assembly GCA_007922815.1 of Macrotus californicus. NCBI lineage: Eukaryota > Metazoa > Chordata > Mammalia > Chiroptera > Phyllostomidae > Macrotus > Macrotus californicus. Next base: position 136,789 of record VMDR010000308.1, read on the forward strand.
CGGCCTGCAGAGCCACACCACATGGGGCGGATGGGAGCCGAGGTCCCCGGACGGAGGGCAAAGGCCAGGAGCCTTGTCACCGCACTTCCCTGTTCCTGCTCCTGTCCTCTGGCCCCCCACCCCCTGCCTCAGTCCCTGACAGTGTATGGAACCTCAGGGTTCCGAGGAATGAGGTCTGACAGACATAGCTTCAAAGGAATGAATACAACCTGGGACCTGTTTCCTAGATCGGCCTCCCAGAACATAAAGGGGGAACTGTGGTTTCATATCCTGATGTTATTACCATTTGCATTCTCATGGGGGCTGATACAGTGCCCCCCTTGTTCTAGAAAATGCCAGTGGGGACTGGCAAAGGCGCTTCACAGGCAGGACAATGGTCACCAGAGCTCGGTGTGAGCTTCAAAGACTCCCCTTGTGGAAAGGGTGACGAGGTGCAGGGCCGACCCCTGAGCCCCTCAAATGGGGTCAGCTTCTGGGGCCTCGGTAGGTGGGTGTTGGGGCAGGGTGCAGGGAAACCCAGGAGGCTCTCTCGGGGCACAGGGGAAAACAGCCCTTACGTGCTCACTCTGAGCCCGAGGTCTGACATTTAGAGGTTTATCTTCCTTTTCAAACCGAAATATGCGTTTCCTTACCACCTCCTGAGGGACAGAGGGAACCTGAGATTTCAGCCCAGGGAACAATGGCGGGGCCCCCTGGGGAGCTGCGCACAGGCTGATGTGACACACCTGGACTCAGAGGCTCTGGGCTGTACCCAGTTCCGGTGGTGACACAGGCCCTAGGCCTGGTGCCCTCCTGCAAGGGCCCACCTGTGCTTTTCCAGAGACCCCCTCCCAGAATCCTGAAACAGGTGGGACACACAGCGACCCACCATGTAGATGTGGAGAATGAGGCAGCGTGAGGTCAAAAACCAGACAACGAACTCCCACAGGTGGGCCATCTCCCTCATTAGCTCAACGCGCCCTCATTCCCTGCTCTGCAGTGTTTTAGTCTTCCAAGGATTTTCCATTTTTAAGTGACTAAAGGCTTTCTACCTCCCCACTGCAACCGATAAAAAAGGGTCTTGGTTTCCTCATACACTTTCTAAGTGACAAGGAAGAAAGACCCTGGTGTCAGGGTGGAAAGCAGGAAATAAAAACAAGAGCAAGTGCTGACTGGCCTGGAAGGCCCCCCTTCACTCCTGGGTAGTGCCCACCTTCTCGGCCGCATCACTGTGGGGCCACGTGAGCTCAGTGAGCAGCTCGCCCACCTCTCCCCCATCTGGCCAAGCCCTCGGATCTCTCTTGACGCTACATTATGACGTGAATACAATAAAAGCAAGACAAAAATTCACTGGGTGTGTTTGGCAGCCGTGGAGGAGGGCACCTGGGACCACGGTGGGGATGGGACAGATGGGATGAGAACTCAGGTGGCGAGTGCCCCTTCCAACTGTCCCTGTCCCTGCCCCTGGGCCGCTCACCGGCTGGCTGTGTAGCTTTGGGAAGAGACCAGGAGAAGAGGAGGACTCCAAGGCACACACACCTGTCCCTGGGGCACGGGAGTGGGGAGGCTGTGGGGGCTCCACGGAAACCTCCCGAGCCCCGTGGACTGTAGACTCAAGACCCTGAAGAACAAACGGGGTCAATGGGACCCTCGGTGCAGGGTGCGGATGATGCAATGCTGGTGAAGACCCCCGTCAGGCTTTCTGGGACACACAGAGAATGAAAAGGCATCTTTCGATTCCTACAGAAAAAGAGCCCTTACTCTTCCACGGTCTTCCCCTTGATTTTGAGTGCGCTCATACCCCGATAAGGGTGAAAGGCACCACCCTGTGATCCAGTTATCTGTCCATCTGGGTCTCCTTCCACTTCCCACCACATTATTTACACGCCCACACAAACCCCACCTCACCTCCAAGATTAACAGCCCCCCGCCCGGCCCTTGGTCTAAATGGTGACAGAAAAGTAATATTTAGTGCCATTAAGTTCCACCATGCGTCAGACTTACCACTTTGCATGCATTGTCTTATTTAATGCTTATAACAAGCCTATGAGGTTAGGAGCTATTATTATCCCCATTTTTACGCCCAGACACAGAGGCCCAGAGAAATCTGGTGTCTTGTGTCTAGTTACACAGGTGGCAGGGGACAGAGGCAAGGTACAAAGCAGTCTCACTGAAGAGCCCCGTCTTTCATGCATGCCCCTCAGGGGCAGTTCGCATCGGTGCTTCGGGATGCCCACAGCGCAGCCAAGCGCACCGAAGCAGTGTGGGCGCACACAGAGCTTTCCTGCACGCACAGCGAGAACGGTCCGCAGACAGGCTGGTCAGGGCTGGGCTGTGTGGCGGGCGGGGTGGGACAGGGCAGGACCGCGTCAGATCAGCCACTCGGATCATCCAGTAGGGGTGGACCCTCCAGAAACCCCCTGTTCTGCTCTCAGATCCGTCGCATAACTTTAAAACATACTTCCCCCCTTCCTAACTGGGATGCTTCACGCCACAGTTTGCTGAAGTCAGCCCCTGGGCACCCGATGATTAAGTGATGAAAGAAAATGATTTGACTTGTGTTAGGGGCTGAGGAGGAAAAAAACACTTGGCTAATCTACCGTCAGAAAATTAAGAATCGCCGGTGCCAGGAAGGCTCTTCCCCTGAGAGGACCCACTTGACATATTTGCAAAAATAAGTGATCCTCATTAGCCAGAAGCACCGTAACAGGTGGCAGTGGATCAGGAACTTGTGGTTTTCAATGTGGCTTCCCTCGCTACCCCTGGCCCTACCCCCTTTGGTGGCATAATTGCTTACCTGGCAAACCAACATCAAGCTGGCACCTGCCACCACCACAACAGCCCAGGTCCTGGAGAGCAAGGCCAAATGCACTGAACACCTGGGCCTCTGCTCTCACACAGAGCTCGAGAACTATGGTGGATCGAGAACTAAAGATCAGGATTGAATCCAATTCCCCCAGCACTCGACATTCTCTCTGGCTCCTTTTGACTAACTGTGAGCAGCTTCATCCCAAACGTGCAACTGCCAAGGTCGCCCATGTACACAAGAGCACTCGGCACAGTGCCAGGCACAGAGGAGGGGTGCCACAAAGCTTGCGCCAGCTCGGTCCAGCTGGGGGCAGCTCGGAAAGGGAAGGAAGGGAGAGACTTCTGTTCTCGGGATGCTCTTCCCTTCAAGGATGGCCTTTGCCCTTTCAGACAGACGGAGGAATAAACACGCAGAGCCCTTCCAGAGCCCAGCCTGCGGTCCCCCTCCCCAGACCCGCACAAGTTACCTAGGCTGAAGTCAACACCTGAGCTACGAGCATCCTGTCCCTTTCACACCAGAGTGGTGTAAAATGGTTGCATTTTGATGAATACCGATAAGCTGTTCTCCACTGGGTACATGTGTGCAGAAGTCCTGACCCCGGGGCTGCTTACAGCGTTTGGGGGCCTTGGCTCCGATGGCAAACCCCTCCCTGATGCCCTGGTGTGACTCCTTAAAAACAGTGACTTCAGAAACCCACAAGGAACTCTGGCTGCTCTGACACTCAGCAAGTCTTGGCTGGTAGGACTTGACCTGATGGAAGTCACTGCAGCGGGTATCTAGATGGCCCTCATCTGCGGTCATGTCCGCGATCTGGCATGTGGCCAGTCCATACCCTGCCAGGCCAGGTGGCAGGAGGTAGTGCTCCTGACAACGAGGGGCCTGGCCACTGATGTCTGTATGGCCTTCGATGCGATGCAGGAGCTGATGGGACACAGGCTGCCCCATGGGGTGGCAGCTGGCACTGGGAGGGGCTGGTGGCCAGTCGAGTCTGGCTCCAGGCCTGACCAAGTTCCAGAGCCTTTCAGCAGCTGCAGGGCTCTCAGTGACTGTCACAGGTGTGCTGTGTGACTAGGTCTTCCCTGTAGCTGGGAGGCAGGGTTAGAGTCGTCCCCCCCCAAGGTAGCCTGAGGGACTACCTTCTTCCCTGACAGAGGTTCCTCAGTCTCCTTGCGCTCTTTCTATCCCAGTGGAACTCGGCTTTCTGCTGCGTACACGAGGAAACTCCCATTCCAGCCCTGCAGTCTCCTTCCTAACAGTGACATCTGCACTCTCCAGGTCACGTGGCCTGGAGACTGGTCCCCTGGGAGGTCACATTCATGATGGGGCTGGGGGGTGGTGCTGTGCTGATCCCTGAGGGTGTGGAGGGTTCGGCAGGGGACCCCTTGCTGCTGAGAACTGAAGCTCTAGTCTCAGGTCAGGCACATGACTCTAGGATCAGATCTGAGCCTTGCTGTGTTATTTCCATGTCTGCTGGAAAGAGCTGAGCATCTCCTCCTAGAGGGGAAGAGGAGATTTGAAGAGAGATGCAGAGTGGCCCAGAGAAGAGGTGAGAAGGGGCTTTTTTTCTCAAACTAGAAAGGGATGGGAGGGGAAGATACTCACAGGACCTAAAGATTTGGGCCTGGTGCTTCCTAAGGTGCCCCAGGGAGGGAGGAAGACCCCAGAAGTCACAGCTGTGTGGCCTATCTAGAAGTCTTGCCAACAATTTCCTGTTACAGAAAAACTCAGATAAGCCAAGCTGCTGCATTCCGAGGGACCTCAGTGCGCCCGGCACTGGGGGCCCTGCCAACGTCCTTTATTCTTTAACCCTTCCAGGGAAGGGAGAAGGGGGAAGACCCGGCAAGACAGGGAAGTAAGGGTCAAACTCAAGTTCCAGGGAATGGTATTTTGCGCACACCTGAGTCTGCCCTGCACCCTTCACACCCACTTGTAGCCCTTGTTTGACCTTATCTGTGGAGGACCACGGGCTGTTCTTCATGTAGTCACCTTCTCCCAAATTTGGGACCGATTGCCAATGCCTACCTATTTCTCTCCCTCTGCCCTCTCCCCCTCACCGGTGTTCACATCCTAAACCAGGTGGAAGCTCTCAGTGACAAATTCCAGGAATTTTGTTTCTGGTTTCACAGAGTTACAGAAGAAGAGTCACCCAGATTGTCTCTAGAATAAAATGTCACCAGAAAATGTATTTTAAGAATGAAATTCTCTGTCATGGCGTAAAGTGACACATCCCCTCATCCTTTCCTTGATTCATTTTAGCTTTAGAAAAGTGCAAACAACTCCAAAATGCCTTGGAGAGGATCTGGCTTCTGTGCGAGACTGTGGCTGCCTTAGTTAATAACCCAAATAAGCTGGCTTCCCTAGTCCTAAGGTTTTGCACCAAAACCTTAGCCCACCCAGGCGAGCTCTGAGGCTGGGACTGAGAAACGACCGTGGGGTGGTGTGGGGTGACCTCATGGCAGGGTCTCGAAGCAGGCCCTGGGCCAGCACTGTCCGAGTCACCGGGCACCTGTCAGAGAGGCACATTCTTGGGTCCCATCCAGACCCACCGGAGCAGAAACTCTGCGAGGGGCCCAGCAGCTTGTGTTTAATGAGTCTTTTGGGGATGCCGGGTGGACTTCCAAGTATCAGCCTCCGGTGACAGGTTCCAGAGCCCGAGCTCTGCAGTCCGACAGCCCTGGGTTTGAATCCCGCATCCTCCATCACTAGGTTCTTTATGTGCTGCTGCCGGTTTCACCTTTCCTAGCCCGGTTCTCTTACCTGATAAACGGTAACAATGATGCCCATCTCACAGGGTGGTCAACTCAAGTGAAACGACACGTCTCTAGCCAGGTGTGGGTGCTTCTGGCGTGCTTTGAGAAAACTAATCACCCCTCCGCCCTCCCCACCAAGTTCCAAACATGAACCAGGCAGATGCAGACCAGACATTGGCTGCACTGCTGGTGAAGCTCCTCTGAAGGAAGTGACTCAGGTGTGTGGCCACCACCCACCCCTGCCCTTCCCAGTGCTGCCTCTTAGCACCTGGACAATGTCCCTGGCTGGGAGGTGGTGGTGGGTATGCAGAGGAGGCACGTGTAACCTGAGCCGTGGCCTCAAGTTCTCAAACCCCAGGAGCTTAGACAGAAGGCGCACCCAGAGCCTCACAGAGGTGGTCCTGGCTCCACCCCCGGAGGCAGGCCCTGGGGGGCAGGTGCAGAGTGGACACAAGGGGACCCGCTGGACCTGGTGGTGCTCTGGACTTCAAAACGCTGGCGGCACAGGGTTCAGAGTAGGGAGGAGTGAGTGAAGGAGTGTGGGGGGCAGTCTGGGGCCCCTCATGGCTGTTCCTTTTGGGGCCTTGAGGGCGCCGCCCAGTATGGAAATGGGGGTGAAGCAGGCAAAAAACCGGCGCTCAATAAATGCTGTGATCGTTATTGGCAAGTGATAGGATATTTCCAGACTGCTACACGGAAGAGCCTGGTAACACTGAACGCTTCCTGGCAGGTACGAATAGCAATAGTCAACACATGGAGAGCTGAGTAGGGGCCAGGCATGTGTGATTCCACGCATTAACCTATTGATTCCTATACCACCACTGTGGGGTGGGTATATATAACATTACTCACTTCAGTTCTACCGGAGGAACCTGAGGCACAAGATGCTCAGCCGGCTGCCAAGGGTGACAGTCCGTCAGGGGGGTCCCAGATTCAAGTCCAGGAGGTCTGCCCACAGAGCCTGTGCCACTGGCCCACTGGCTGGCTGGGGCATGGCTGGCAAGTGCAAAACATGCGTGCCTTAAAAAACTGGTTAAGAACACAAGAATTATAAAAGTTATTAACACCACCCTTTCCAGATTTGGAAAGTTCTCTCAGTTATATTAATGCTTAAGTCTATAATTCAGAATTCTACCGGGGAAAACGACAGAGGGTTCACGGGAAATGCTTCATGACCCCAAAAGAGTAAGAACGATGGAAAACCTGTCAGTAAGAACCGATGACGGAAACTTCACGGGAAGACAAGTCACAGCCTGAGATGAATCGTATAACACAGAGTCGAGTATTATAGGCCTGGCAAGCATTGGCTGCCTAAAGAATGGTCGGAAATCACCTTCACACAAACACGGCCCCTTACAGGACACACACACACACACACACACACACACACACACACACACACGGGCCAGGCATCAGCACGCTGAGTGAGCAGCAAGCACCGGTAAACACCGATCAGCTGACTGCTTTACAGCAATCCTGAGAAAGCATTTTCTGAGTCACTGTCTATATTTTCCCAGATGCCCATTGTTGGAGGTGATGAATAACTCTCGTGAAGAACTTTTCCTGCTAGTCTGTTGCTTGAGTTGTCTCAGAAACCAAAATTTTTAGTCCATTCTGCACTGAGCGGTGTCCTCGTGAGAAGCCCATCACTTGGTGTCATCTTATTTATTAGTTGTGTGGTATGTCAGAGGGGCGTACACAATCCCATTCGATTTTAAAACAACAACGACAACGTGCTTTTCTGCAAAGACACAGTGCTTCTCACATTTCACACCGCTTCCGCGTTTATCCGAATGCTTTGCTGATTTTTAATGAATGTCTGATGGGAATGAAATGAAAAATCTCGGCCAACGCTTTCAGAATTTTCTCACATCCAGTGCCCCTCCGTCATCCCAACCCTGGGAAAATAAAAAGTTCTCAAACCACCCCCACTGCTAACGCGCAGTCACTCTCTCCTACTAAATCACTTAAACTTATCTTCTGCCGGCAATGAAGGGGGAGCCCTGCCCCCACGGCCTTAATAAAAAAGACAGAGATAAAAAACGCAAAGCAGCTCCAAGAGGCACACGCATGCTCGCTGCTCACGTCTCCCTTGCTCCTTCTCCCCACGCATTGACAACAGGGCACCTCGGCTTGTTAGAAGAGAGTGGGAATGGGAAAAGGAACGGACTAGAAACAGCCCCGTTTCATTTGTCAGCGTCTCGTGACGGGCCAAAGCTAAACCTCATAAAGTGTGAAAAACGAACGACTCTTGGTTTTGATAACCTGAGCTGGGATGAGGACCAAGGAGGTAATATTTCTGGAAGCCTAGGGTTTATCTCACTTGTTTTTCAGACGAATACTCCCTGACTTCACCCACTTCGTCCGTAACGTCAACAAGCCAAAAGGGAAGTTTTAGGCTCCTGGCTTGTAGCTCCTCTCTGTCTCGGCTGGCTGCTGCCAAACCAAGTTTACCAAAAGTCCCCCTTTTTTTCTGGCGCACAGAATCGCAGGCACTGATATCCCCAAGAAGGGAGGCCCTGGTGGGGACTGCAAACAGGAGGTCTGTGTGGCGGCGGGGGCTCAGGAGAGGAATGGGCAGTGCAGGCATCTGGAGGTCATTACTGTGGCAACAGCGGCGGCAGAAACGGAGGTGGACGCTGGGCAGCTGGGGAGGACAGTGAAGAGTTGTTGTTTCTAGGTTTTTAGGGTCGGAAAGAATGGAGGCAACAACAGGTAAGCAGGCTGTACTTGACAGCCCAGTTAGGGGAGTTTGGACGGGGAGGTGGCTGCAGGGGACCGTTGAGTGTTCTAGAGCCCTGTGGTCTCACTGGGGGTGAGAACAACAAGGGTGTGCAGGCGGCAGTCTGGGATTGCAGGGCGGGTCTGGGTCCAAACATCTCGGTAACTGGGCGGAGAGGCGATGAGAGAGGGGTCTTCCATGTTTTCCTTCCTTGACGGACACACTTGCCTGTTTGGTGATAGTGAATTTTGCCATAGATGCACAGAACCTGCACTGCTATTTACTCACTCTGTGTCTCTCCACTAATAATGGGACTCTTACGTTTACCCAAATAATGTTTTAACCTCACCTTGGTATGCAATATCTGGGAAATCATAAACTTGATATATTAGTGATATATATACACACTCACATGAAAATAAGTACATGGCTAATAAAATAAGAATTCTGTCTGTCCGAGTTATACTTAAGTCCATCTCAAACTTCCAGTGGGACACGTACACTTGGTAGAAAGCTGCCTTAGGCCATTGGTTTTTAGGTAGAAGTTGCCTCAGGTCGTATGTTTTTAAGTTTACTGGGGTCCCAGACTCCATTGTTTACCTACCACAGTTTGCAGACCCCTTTCCTGGAGAACTGCATTGAGCATCATTTCAAGTCGTCACTGTCCCTTGGGTTAAAACTCTCTGGGCTTATCTGAGGTTTGCAGAATGTGAACCTTAGCTTCCCACAGGCCAGGCTACTTGGTGAATCTTCCCAAAGGTCACAGTGGCTTTCGAGAAGTCCTTCCAAAGGGTCTGCAACACCCTCTGGGGGTGTCTGACCCCACTCAGCTTCTAGCATGTTCTGTAGTGAGGGCCACTCCTGATGGCTCTCCAGACACCCTTGCTCTTCTCCGAAGCTCTCACCAGGCAACTGCCACGAGGAAACTCTTCCTATGGCGCTGGTCTGCGTGGGCCAGTGTGCACAAGGGCCTGCACGTCCCCTTGGGGCAGAGCCCGGACGAGGCTGGACCAGCCCCGGGGAGGTGAGCAGCCCCGTCCGATCTCCCGCCTGTCGCTGGGAGAGGCGTTTCGTCTCACCCACAGCCTGTGATTGCTCTGTCAAATCAATTCAAGAGACTATAAAGATATAAGGGCTGAACAGCACCAGCAGGGGACTCCTTTTTCTTTTAAGGCTCCTTGCCAGATAAAACAAGAGTAAATATGAAATGGCTTCATATTCCAAGCATGAACTAATGGTGGGGTTGCGGCTGATAAGTAAAGAACAGCTAAACAGGCTTTGACACGGTGACTCTGGAGAGGGCAGGTTCTCACTGGAAGTGGGGGTGAGGGGGCTTATCGGGGCGGCTGGGGAGAGAGCTGTCGGGAAGAGGTTCCTCCCTCATAAAAAACCCGGGCCCCTGCTGGCCGAGTCCCCCATTAGGAAAACACCGCTAAATCATCAGCGTCCTGTAGGCACTGCTCCTTCTCTCTGCTCTACGCATAAGAGCCCTTCTCTTCTCCTGTTTCTAATTTTCTTCGTGGGTGCTGCTCCCAGGCCATTAATTGAAAGGGTTTTTGGCTGGAAGCCCATGATCCACCTGGAAAAAAACCCACGCAATCTGAGGGGCTGATCCTCTGGGTGTCCAAGAGAAGTAGCGGTGGACAGGAATGGTTCCTTCAGAGTCCCTGCTGTGGCAGGTCTGCAGCCCGGAGGCCCAGGTGAGGGGAATCGGCTGCCTGCACATCTTCTCCTAGCCAGGGGGCCACGGTAAATCACTGGCTTTCAGAATGTCCTCTGGAGGAAAGAAGGTCATTACGAGGCTTTTAAGATCAACCATTAATAGACTCCCTACAATTTGTTTTTCTTCTGTTGCTTTTACTGACCCCTCCGGGCCTTCCTCCAATGCTGAGGCTGAGGTTGCTCAGCTGGGGGTGCAGGCAAGAGAAAGGGCTATGAGCCTGCACGGCACCTGAACGGAGAGGCTGCCTCCACGCCTTCCCAAGGACACGCGGCTACCCACCCTGGGCCTCAGTTTCCGCGACAGTGAGAGAAAAATTGAACAACTGCATTATCGAATGGCTGGGGGCCTTCAATGAAGTGATGCGTGCAAAGTGCACAGGACAGTTGCTGGCATGTGACAGGCTCTCAGCTGAATGTCAGCAGCACCGTCGCCAGCACCATCAGCACCTTCCCTGACGGGCTGGGCCAGTGTGGAGTAAGAACAGGTGCATTATGTTCACTCAAGTCCACGCTACTTATGGTAGATTTGCCAACGGCGCTCATGACTGTACCCGGGCATACACCCCCAGGTTCCTCCTCTAGCTGGATGACCAGGATACGGGAAGACACACAGCTGTAACATTCATCCATCCATTCGTTCAATAAATACTGTAACTACTACGGGCCAGACCCTTTTCCAGAGTGGTGGGCACAGCTGCAAGCAGGATGGACGCAGTCCTTTTCCTTCTGGAGGGGACTCTGTCACCACGGCTGTAGCCCGGCCTCGGCAAATGCAGTAAACCCACGCAAGTCATTGCTCAAGGTTAGCTCTAAAACCAAACGGCTGGACACAGAAGTCATCAGGCCACAGCAGCTCAGGTGCTACGCTTTCCCCAGGCTGCACACGGGAAATCCAACAGGTGTCTGCTGACGTCCCCTCAGTCCCAAGGCACCGTGGCAGCCCCAGGGATGTTGTGGACAAAGCGCGAGCACTGCCAGGGTATGAGGTGAGGGCTCATAATCTAAGCAGAGGGAACAGACAGACAAGGGATGATCCCCAAGGCCTCTGCTCTGTCACTGTTTCAGGGCCTCCCAGCACAACCATCCACCAGCCGGGCTGTCTTCTGGAGCAGGATGTATGCGAAACCTCGACCCAACTCAGCGTGCTCGAGTCACCTATTCCATTTACAGGATAATCTTAACAATGAGGACAGCAAAGATGACTTCCCCTGTCGGAGAGGGGACGGCAGCTAGAGAGCTCCATGAATCTGACTGCATCCCACTGTCAGATGGCTGGTTCCCTTCCCCTGAGCAGCACGAGTCCCCAGGGGACCCACGGGGAATCCACCCGCCCCTCCTTCTTTCTCCACCAGCCCCCAACCTCCCATGTTAGCACACAAGTTGTGGTCTGGGACCAAGAGGGTTTTGTTTTTTAAACAGTTAAATCTTTCACTGCAGACCAATTAAAATTTAAAGACTCTCCCGCCCCCTCCCATCTTCCTCTCCCTCTCTCTCTCATACACACACACACACACACACACACACACACACACACACTCTCTCTCTCTCTCTCTCTCTCTCTCTTCCACCTCTCTAAGTACAAAGATCTGATGACAGTCTGGTGTTCACTATTAGAAACAGGATTTGAAAACCCAATGAGAGAAAACTTAGCTCTTTACCTCCACTCGTTTTCCCCTGCTCAGCGTTCTCTCAATGAGAGGTTGCTCGACCAGGCACGCTGACAGCCTCCCCCGAAGCAGTCCTTTTACTGGACGATAAAGCCAGTCCCTCTGGCCTTCTCAGCTGTCACTCCCCGGCAGAGAGTGAGCAGGCACCTGTGGCTCCCAGGAAGTGGCCTGGGCACCCAGTGACCCATACTTCTTTTGTCCTACAGCTCTGCCCACCCCACTCCCCAACTGCCACCTGAATACCAGCCAGGCCTCAGAAGTTTGGGCATTTTCCTGTTCTGTCATCGTGACTCATTGACAATCTCAGGGGACCTGTCCCGATCATCAAGGATTAAAGGGCAGGACATTAGGTTACCCCTCTGGCGCCAACCTCATTCTGCACATTCTGTGATCCAAAAATAACAGACTTTGAAGTGAGATTGGGCAGAGGGGGCCTAGGGGGCTCTGGATAGGTGTGTAAATGTGCTTATATTACACCTGTGCGTGCGCACACTCTTGAAGGCATGTATTCTGGGGTGCACATCTGTGAATGTTCGCCTGCACACACTGCCTGTCTGCTTTACCTGAATGTGCATCGCCTGGCTCTGCCACAATTTTATCCCGACGCCCTCAAAGCGGAGAGCTCCTCTCAACAGCTCCTCTCCCCAGGATTCAGCAGAGGTGAGGACGGCCTCTTTCCAGTGTGGTTATGCTGTGTTGTGTATACACAAGAGTGTGCATGCATACACATGTGTACACAAACACATATGCACACAAACACATATGCTTTGCCTGGAGTTCCCCATGACTTCTCTCGCTGGAACATGCAGAGCCAAGGAAGTCCTCTCTGAGTGTTGATTTGGATGTCACTCTTCCCTGCTCATCTCCCTTTTCCCTGTTGCGTAAACAGGACACCAAACAGGGACCTCCTGGCGCAGCAGCCAGCCTGCCGGAGTGGTTGGCGCTGGGCTTCGTGGAGCCTGGTTCCAGGAGAACGGGCCGCTTTCCCTTGGTACTAGTGGGCAGAGGGCAGCTGACCTGCCATGACGTTCTCCCCCCGCTCTGTGTGGCTCTCAGAGAAGTGATAACATGATCCTTCTCCTGGGTCAAGTCCATACAAAAAAAGATGGAGATTAAAAGGCAAAAACAAGATCAATTCTTTGTGAGGAAAAGGAATCATCTCTGGCAAGATGTGAGTTAGAAGACGCTCTGGGTCTCATGGAGAAAAAGGGGTGTCTAGGCTCTCACGAACAAGGCAAGTGGCTGCTGTGGTCACTCATCTTTGGGTCACCACATAATCTGGGGCAATGAGCTGGGAGGTCGGGAGGAAGCCCCCACGGAGAATGGGGCCTGATTTCCCTGTTCACACAGCAGAGCGCCGAGGCTTGGAAAAGAGGCTGCAGTAATCACTCAAGCTGGCATTCAGAAGGAGCCAGAAAGATCCCCAGAGCCTGTGGTCCCGGCCAGGTCCATGTCTTTACTGAGGAAGCAGGGCTCCCAGCTCAGCCGCTGACTCCCTTGTAGGTCTGCACAAGCCACTGGCCTCTCTGGGTTCTTGCCATCCCCTTTTATAAATCTTCCACCCTTCCTTTCCTCACAGAACAATCACTCCAAAAGCAATTACAGGAGACGATCACCATGCCCTCATTACACACCCGGAGCTGCAGCCAGCACTCGGACACTCCCACGTGGCCCTTGCACCACCTCATGGCAGACACACGCACATGCTGTGGCTATTCACATCTCTGACAAGGAAGCTGAAGTTCAGAGGTGAGCTCACTTGCATGAGGTCACACTGACGGCAAGTGGGTGAGCTGGGACTTGAGCAAAGGCAGGTTGACCTTTCTGCGGCCCAGGTGGCATTTCAGTCAGAGCAAAATTCACGGCTCTTTTTAGAAGAAACCAGAAAAGGTAAATTAGAAGAGAGATCGCCTTGGAACATAAAGCAAATATGAAAGATCTTCAAAAGGTGTCAAACCTGAAAACTATCTTCTCTTAAAATATCCATTGACATCCATGTACTCCCTGCCCCTCTCCACCTCTGGAGACCACAGCCGCTAATTCACTTTCCAGATCCCATGTAGCCCTGTCTCCAGGTGACCATAACTGGCTGAGTCAGCTGTCAGTGTCAATGAGGCTCTTGGAAAGATATCATGATGTGGAAATGATGCCAAATATCACGCAGGGGGTCTGTGGCAAACGCTCTCCTCCCTCTTTGTCTAAGGGCACGGTTTCTGCGGAGCCACCAGCTCTTCTCCACGCAGGCCCCTCCAGCCCTCTCAGCCACCCACTCTGATGGAGAACAGACCAGCGGCAACCCACGAAGGTATCGTCTGGTCCTCTCTTGTCATCAAGGGCAGCCGGCTTTCCTGAAAGGTAGGTTAGCCCTGCCGCTGACAGACGCCGCATCCCAACATCACACTAAGAAGCAATAAGCCTCCAAGTTTGACAAACATCCATTGAGAAGTGCCTTCAGTCAGATAGCAGACATGATCAAGTATGGCGCCCATCCCTCCCCAAATTCAGTGTAGGGCAGGAAAAGCCCAGTGAAGAAATATGGCAATACAGAGTATAATGAAACACATGCTAAATGAGCATCATTTTAATTGTGGCTGGAACTTCTTTTGAACTACTAATTTGTATTTATTTTCGTTTATTTTCTTTTCAAACAAGTAGCCGATCAGCTGTGCTTTTATTACCTCAAGGATGGTAGGTGCATCGCAGAGAGAAAGAATTCCCTTGAAAGATGACTCCCTGGCTTTAATATTCCAAAAGCTGATGCCCAGAGTCGAATCAGTAGAGTTTATGAAGGAGGAAGGGGTATGTAAAGGGGCTGGAAGAAGCAAAGCAAATTGCAGAAAGCTAAGGTGGAGAGAGGCTTTCTCCCAGGATAGAAAGAACTATCCCGGGCTGCAGACAGAGGTAGGGGGAGAAGAGAGAGAGAGTCTGGGATGGTTGAGTGCTTAGCAATGGGGAGATGACCTCATGACTCTTGCCTGAGCAAGACCCCCAGAAACAATGCTGTCTGGTATGCCTAGGCCACAGGTGGCAAACACAAGACCCGTGGGCTGAATCCGGCCCTCCACCTTGTTTGATCCGGCCTGGCACCTTGTTTCTACCGGACGGCAGTGCCGGGCTTCTTGCCCCTGGTGAAGGAGTAGTTGCATTTACACAGTCCTAAAATGACATTTGGCCCTTTGAAGGCCACCGCGAGGCTGACGTGGCCCCCGGTGACAATGAGTGTGACACCCCTGGTCTAGGCAAACACGAGACCAAAGATTCTGCAAAAAGATTCTCAGGTCCCCAGTGTGACCACAGAGAGCTGCTAGCCCTAACAAGGCCGTATGGAGGGGACAAGGGGCATCGCAGAGGTAACTGCTTGGTTCCCACCTAACTCTGACGATGCCCAGGTCTCTGGGACTGTGGCCCACACTGAGGGTGGGACCCAAGCAACTGGGACCTGGTGGCCTGGAGGGCTAGGGCTAAGGTTGCCCAGTGCAACCTAGGGCCCCCTGTGCTAGGTGTCCTGTGTTTTTATTTCCTAAATATGGCAACCCTAGATTGGACTGGGAGTTTAAATTAATGTGACAAAAATGATGTGGATGAAAATTCACACCTGGGTTTGTTGAACTGAATTTTTGGGGCTGGGATTTATACCCATTCAAATATAATGACTTTTATTTTTAGAGTACTTTGTAGATTATGAAGCTCCTTCACATACACTGTGTCATTTGATTCTCCCAGTAACCTGGTGAGATGGGAACTATGGTCTAATTATTTCCAGAAAAAGAAACAGGGCCCAGGGAAGCTAAGCTCACTGACGATGCTAAATCCACGTGGTCCAAAGCTCTAACCAAAACCCGCGGCAGCACCCGGACGGCTCTGCTCTGGGACCCTGCCCTGCCTCCGAGTCCTGTCTGGCCTGGGCTCCAGTGTTCCTGAAGCGGCCCTACTCAATTCAGTTCCCAAATGCCTCTCACAAGCTCTTGTGAAGCGTGAAATTTTAGGGGTGTCCGATTCCACACGGCCTCTCTCCGGTTTGCAGAAGAGCCAAAACTAAAAAATGATTTGACTTGGTGAGGTGACCACCGTTCGTCTCCATTACCTGTGGGTTCCAGGATGACAAGCCTTGAAATAGGTCTAGCTACTAATTATCTGCTCGTCCTCTTCTGGGCCAGGTGACAGCCCACAACAACAGATGGCATGACTCTGACACTCAGTGAGGATGGTGTGGATGATGATTCACGGAGAAAACAGCTGTACAAAGAATGAGGCCAGACTTCAGGGACGCCCTGTAGACCCCAGGGAACCAGGCTTCGGGATGCTCTGTCCAGCACACTTGGGACAGCCACTTGTCTGGGGAGAGGGACCCGCCTGGTCAGAGCTCAGGGTTTTACACATCCTAAAACCTTTACTTATGGATGTCAGGTCAAAGGGAGAAAGCTCAACCAGACTTTAAAAGTTACCTGGTGCTGCTGTTAGCAAATGGGCCGCAGCTGTTTTTGCCATTATGAAAGCTGATGCTTTTTTAAAAAGTATGTTTTGGAAATGAAGATTATGATTCCAGGGAAGCCCCATGTATTCCACTGCCCAGTTTGATAAAAATTTCGTCTTTCACTCTACTTAGGAGATCTCAAAAGCAAGGGAACGTTCTCTCTCTCTCTTTTTCAAAGAGTGTTGAAAGATAGGAACCAGTTTTGTTTTCATTTGTATTCTTTACACCTTGATATGTTATAAATATTATTTGTTGTCCACTAAGTAGCTAATAGAAACAAGACTCACCCTTCATTGCTGGTGGCCGCCATTTTTGGGGTGTGAGAAAGGGCAAGTCCTAGATCAGGAAATGAGACAGGGTTTTGATGATCATGAAAGCATTCATTACAAACATCTATTCTGTAACATTTCCAAGAAAAATGGCACGAAGCTCTGTGGACCTGTGATAACTGTATCTGAGTATTTCTTCAAGGATCACATTGACCGGCAGCCATGGACTTGAGACACCTCCTTGGAAGGATGCCACCTCTAAGGAGCGGGGGCCAGCCTTGTGTCAGTGTCAGGGCTCTCAGCCACTGTGTCTGGGCATGTGTGTCCTACCTGGAGGGTGGGGCTGTTCTACAGGGCAGGCTCACCTGAATGGCTGAAAGGCCAGCAGGGCTGAACTTAGCGCCAGGATTCCAAGTCTCCCGCCCAGAGCTGGTGACTTGTAAACATGGAGGCTCTGCTAAGCACTGGGATTTCATTAAGGGCCTCGTTAAAATTTACTAGAGTCAGACGAAGAAAAGATCCAGCCTTGGAAATCATTCCCCACCCATGTCTCCCTCTCACCTTTTTCCGCCCCCACCCCCAATCCCACTTACTCATCCATTAAACAGCTAACAACTGAGCTAATTCTGGAAAGTTGCCCCTATCAAATATCTTTAGAAATCACTCCAGAAAAAGCCTTTAGGAAGGCTGCTCACCTCTTTCCATTTGTCTTACTAGGGTAAGTCCGGTGCCTACACAAAGAAGCCATGAAGCAAAACTGTGAAGAATACAGACTCAGAAGTTAGACCTGGATAAATCCTGGCCATTGCCTATGACCCGAATGACCTTGGGCAAGTTATCTAATCCCTCTGAGTCTCACCTTCTGCATCTATAAAATGGGACCGGTACTGTGACCCACTGTGATGCACTGAGAGGGCTAGACACACTAGTGCACGTCAACCGTCTACCTTGGTTCTTAGCGCATAGCAAGCGCCAACAATGTGCGCTATGAACAGGGGCTTTTGGCTGGTACTGCCTGTCTTCCTGCTGCATTGCTCCGTCTGTGCGTCGCTGAGGTTTTGCCAGACCCCTGGGAGCTAAGGGGAGGAAAAGGCGTTCCTGCTCTGGGAGGGACTCGCAAGTCGTCCCATCCTTCTGTGA
The DNA here is from genome assembly GCA_007922815.1 of Macrotus californicus. Taxonomy (NCBI): domain Eukaryota; kingdom Metazoa; phylum Chordata; class Mammalia; order Chiroptera; family Phyllostomidae; genus Macrotus; species Macrotus californicus. The sequence continues at coordinate 154,321 of VMDR010000308.1, forward strand.
TGTCACAATCGGAGCTGCAGCTCACTCGCTGAACTCTAACAGCCGCTGCAGCTGGTCCTCACTTCCCACGGGCTTTTCTTCACCCCTTGGCACACAACATCTGGGCCTCTGCCTCCACCCTACCATCTCTGAGCCAGGCCAACCCGAGCTCCATGTCTGTGCAGCAGCATCGGAGTGGCGAGTGCCTGCATGAGGTAAGTGCACCAGCCCTCTTCCAGGGGCAGCTGAAATTTAGCAAAAAGGGGCACAGGCAGCGACATCTCTTTGGTTTCATAATTAAAACTGAAACTTGATCCCTCTGCTCTGGAAAACCCCACCACAGGTTTCAGTTTTCAAAGGACTACCTGGATGCTTAGGGGGGGCTGCTCCTCCGCAGGTTGGGTTACCTACTTCCAGCAGCTGCCTGACCTCTCCAGAAGCCAGTCCTGAGGGGAAGACTCACATGGAATGAAACTCTGGCTGAACAGGTAGGTAGCCCAGGGCAGCCGGGGCCCCAGGCGGTTCCTGGGTTGACAAATCTTTTTTGAGCACGGCTGGCTTCTTCTACTTATTCAGGCGTCTACCCAAATGTCCGCTCCTCAGTCTCCTTCCAGGACCTCCAAATATGAGACTGCTCACCGCTTGGCTCCTCTGCACACCCTCCTCCATTTTCTCATAACATTTATCCTCAGGCGTCTCAGTGGTGCATTTGCTTCCTTGCTGCCCCTACATCGTCAGTCAGCTCCATGGGAGGAGGGAGCTGCCCTCCCTGTGGTGCTAGAGGCCCAGCTGTCCTGGTTTCCACCGAGTAAATGAGGAAAAAGTAAAAGTTTTACCAAACGCCACACAAAACCTGAGAGGCCTGCCTGCCAGTGGGGCTTGGGGTATAGAAATGTTCTGTTGAAGAAGTTAGGGAGGGAGAGAAGGAGGGAGGAAGGAAAAAAGGAAAGAAAGAAAGAAGGAAGGAAGGAAGGAAGGAAGGAAGGAAAGTTGTTCTTTTACTTCTGATGTCTTAAAGCTTATGACACACTTGTTGAATAACCATACTCTCTATGACATCACACAAGGACTGAGTAATTCAAGGTAATTTTATCTGGAAGTATCACCTGCCACTACACCTATCCACATTCATTCTGTCATATTCTCTCTCCTTCCTTCCTCCCTTCCCTTCCCTTCCCTTCCCTTCCCTTCCCTTCCCTTCCCTTCCCTTCCCTTCCCCCCTCCCTCCCTAACTATATCTACTGAATTTCTGAACCTAAGTGCATGAAATGCAAAGTCAGTGTAAATTTGATGAAGCCAAGAAACCTGAAGTATGGGCGGGGGAGGGAGTGTGGTGAGATGGGAGGAAGAACTGGAATAGCCAGGGCTTTCCTTTGCCTGAAGTCTAAGACAGATGAACAGAAAAGGACAGGCCAAGACTTATGGCAAACTAGCTTCCCTTCCCAGACACACATGCTGTCCTTTGCTCCTCTGAGCTGGGGAACTGTGCACTCCACAGGGCTCTAGGGAAGGAAGAGAAGCAGGGAGTGGAAAGGGTGGTGTGTTTGCATGGGAGGATTAAGAAGCAAGTGCAGAGCGATGTCTCTGCAGGTGACAAAACACCCAGGAGGGCAAAAAGCAAAGCCTGGTCATTGAGGAGGGCTACACATCCATCCAAAACTACACTGCAAACCAAGTAACCGAATACAAACACAGACATACCCTAGACAAGCTGACAGAGGTGGCCCAGCGTGGGTGTTCCGTATATCGTGAGAAACAAAACGAGAGCAGCTCTGGCCGCCCTGGTCACAGGAACTGTCACTGCCCTCCCCCAAGCTATCCTTGTGCTCCGCACAGAGAGGCCCCTGCAAAGGCTGGGCCAGAGTGGGTTTTACGGTGACCCTGAGTCTAGCAGGAGAGCTCCTGGGGAGGGGGTTCAGTGGCTTTGGTTGCCTCTGCACAGGGGTGCTGGCATTCCAAGTTCCAGGAGCCTGTTTGCAGTGGAACACCAAGACCCAGAGTTTGACAACTGGCACACGCACGCACACGTGCACATGCAGACAGGCAGGAGCAATGTTCCTGCCACGATGGTCCAAAAGCGGTGCATAATCTGTAGCTGTGTAACTAGATCTTTCTTACCTCACTGACAAAATAAGACATTGGAATAGACACTCTCTAAGAATCTTCCAGTTTAAAAATTCTCCCCTTCCACCCTCTCTTCTTTCTCTCTCCCTTGCTCTTCCCCGGTCATCATCTGCCTTTCTTCTTTCCTCCCTCTGGACCAAGGGCCCTCATCTGCCTCACAAGGACCAGTGAGCCCCAGCAGCCCACCAGGGAAGGAGGCAAATCAGCAATCGTTTTCACAAGGTTTAGAGTAGTTAGTATGATTCATGCCATTATGATTCAACTTTCTAGTTCTTAGGCTGTAAGGCAAATCCCCAGGCCTCCTGTTGAGCAGTGAGCAGGAAAAGCCAGCCAGTCATCAAGCAAGGCCTCCCGACTGAGTCCTGGGGGTCCGGAGCAATAAATACCACTGCCGCACCAAGGAGTGTGGCCGGACACAGAAACAGGTGCGCACAGCGATGCAGCAATATGCTGCTATATGTACAAATACCCCATCATTATGTTGCGCACCTGAAACTAATATAATGTTATATGTCAATTATACCTCAATATTAAAAGGAAAATAATTCAATGGGAAAAAAACAGTTTTGCTGCCGAAATCAAGACACATGTAATGGGTGAAATACTAGCAATAAGATGTCATGCTGACTATGGGGGGAGGGAATGTTCTGGATCCAGAAATTCTTCCCAGGAGAGGCCACATAACATGCGAGTATAATGAAACATAATTAATATTGTTTTCCACTAACTGCGTCTCTTCCTATAAATCGAGAAATCAAACCACTCCATTTGGGATGGGCCCTTCCATTAAACATATGGAACTCCTGTGATTTGCATCTGCTGGGCACGGCATGCTATGCGTGGGGCTGAGCTCCTCATGCACGGTTCATTCAACCCTCACGATAAAACATCAGAAGGTGTGGAGAGCATGCCAACAGTCAGGCAGGTTCTGCCCTTCCCTGAACCGCAGTGGTTTTCATCTGTAAAATGGGACAAATAATGGGGTACACTTCAAAGGGCTGGCATGACTTTTCAATCACAAAGTTATATAAAGCACGTAATGCAATGGGAGGACCACATTATCTATTGCTGTTAGTATGATTTTTCCACACGTGGCCACTAACACCGAGAGAGTGGTAAGGGACCTACGGTCACATGGTTGGTCTGGGGTTTGAACGCAGCTCTGCCTGTCACCACACTCTGGTGATGGAAACGACCACTGCTGAACCCAAGTTTGCTAGGTGGCACCTGCTTTAAATGTTAGCACCTTCTCAGTGATTGGTCCTGCGTCCACCTTGGAAAGTCAGGATGAGTCCGCAGTTCAAATAGCTTTGTCCTGGAAAGGTCAGGCAAATTTGTGGCAGGTGCAGCCGGGCCTGAATTCGAGCTCCTACACCAAGGCAGGCCGATCCACACATCCTCTGTGAGTCCAAACACTTGGCCTTCTCGCCCAGCCTGCTTGTGGACTCTTCTGGGACACTGCCTTCTGCTCCTTCCTTAATGACCCTGCTCACATCGGGCACTGGAGGGTCCCTTGCACAGGAAAGTCAAGGAATGAGATAAGAACATGATGGCTAAGAACGGCGCGGCGTGGCCCAGACCTGGGAATGCCAGGGGCTCTCTCCAGCGGAAGCTGTTACCGGGAGGAAAGCAGTCACCTTGGCAGCTTTGGGGACATTCAAGACACATGCCAGCCCTTGCTTACAGCAGGACTGGGAAGGGCAGGCCAAATTCAGACCATCTGCAGCTAGCTCCTCAGAGTCTGAATGCTTCCCCCAAGCCTCTGCAGAGCAACGGGGCCAAGTTTCCCACAGACACAGATGACCTCAAAGGTGCGTGTGCCGAGTAAGTCTCGGAAGGGTGACCAAATGGCATGGATAGCCAGTCCTAAGGGGAAGTACTATACAAGACAAAAAAAAAAAAAAAGCCTAAGGACTGGCTTAGTGTCTTCAAGAAGCTCTGAAGTTTTATTTGGTTGATTTGCTTTTACGAAGAGGAGTCAGAAAAGTAATCCAGAGCCACCGAGAATCAAAGAAAGGAAAACGGGCTTCCGTGGGAGACGAATTCTGGTTGGAAGAAAGAAAGTCCTCTTTGGGGGCAAATGGATGAGTGAGGTTATGGTTCCACCCAGAGATACTCAAAACACAACTCCAAAACAAAACAAAACTCCCTCCCGCCCCCTAGGGCCCTGTATGCTTCCTGTTCATACCACTTGTCCCAGCCTTTCCTGCCTCGTGTATACCATCTGCGTTAGACTCGTCTGGAAAGGTTCTGTCAGTGCAAGTTTGCAGGCCCCACCCCAAACTTCTGAGTCAGAATCCCTGGCAGGGGTGGAGGGATGCCCTTTAACTCACATTTTCACAAGCTCCCAAAGTGATTCTTGTGAGTACTACTGTCCCTGGACAGTCCTCTGTCTGCTGGCAAGGGCACTAAAATCAAAGTAAAAGTTGCCTTCTCAAGGGAGTGGGTTGCTCAGGTGCTGGGGCACCATCCTGAGCCAGGATACAGCTGAGCTGAAGAAGAGGGTTTGGCTGTGGCAACCTCTGTTCATGGACAGATGGGCCAGGGGGCTGCCAGGCCTCTTCCAGCAGGGGCCGGGAGAAGCCTCAGGTAAGGGCAAACGCCCATGCCCAGGGATCCAATCTGAGCACAGAACTGCCATTCTCTACCAGGAAAAGAGCCGTGGTTCTTTCCCCTCTTGTCTCGGAGTTGGGTGGTGAACCGAGGAAACACACCTACCGATCTGCTCCTCACCCTTCAGTGCCTTGCAGCCTCCTTGCTGAGGGCACTGAGAACACCCCCAGCAAAGCCGGAGGTAGGCGAGGGGCTAATCTCAGGGAAAGGAGGGGGCTCTGAGGCAGGTTTCTTTTTCCTTAGATTTCTACATCTTTGGAATAGGGACTGCTGGTGTGTGGGACCCCCATCCCTGGGCACCCCTGCGGCCACATTCTCAGGGTGCCCCAGGACCTGTTTTTGCCTCTCTCACTGGGTGGCCCATTGGCATCGAATTTCACACTGAGCCACTCCTGACTCTCCTGGGCCAATTTGCCTCTTCCCACTCTGGGCTGCTGGGTGACAGGAGGGGAAGTGAGTGGCCAGGGTGATTTCATCCCCTGCGAAGAGGAGCTTCAAGGCTACATTGTGCCGGTGTGGGGAGGGGATGAGGGACGGGTAGTGACATGGTGGTAGAGATCAGAGTCCCCCAGCTGTTATCAACTGATTCCCCAAGGCTATGCATCTCTCTTGCCAGTGCACACACTGCTCCTTCTCAGACCTGGGGGCCGACACTTCTCAGAGGAGGGAAGCAAGTAATGGAACACCTAAAAGCAGCAAACTGCTGGGTGACAGCCTGGTTGGAAGTCTGGACTCCCTCCTCACTCCTCGCTTCATGACTGACTGTGGGCTGTGCCGTACACAATTTGTTACTAATTAGTCTTCAGTTAATTCACGGAAACTACATTAGAAAGACCTATTAAAACCCTTGCATTCTGATAGCTTCCTTGAAGGAGAAAGAAAACTTCAGCTTACCTAGACCAGGGTTTCTGCCCTTTCCTATGTACTCCAAAGGCTCGTGACTTGTTACCTCCATGACAGCCAGAGAGACTAAGGGGTCTGCAGTGTTTGGCAAGCTGTGATCACCCACCACCTCTACCCTTTGCTTAAAACTGGCTGGGGAGCACCCTGAACGTGGAGATTCTGGGACATCACCCCAAGGCACGGAGGGTGGAGTCCTGAAATCGGCATTTGTAATGAACTTCCTCTTCATCCTCGAAGCACAGCTGAAACACTTCTCATTTATAAAGGATTAATTAAATTCCTGACTCCTTTTAATCCCTTTTCTTGTGCTGCCTCCAGTACCCAAAGAAAATAACACACTTTCCCCCCCCAGTTCTTTGCAAATAGTCTAAAATGTTCCTGTTCTGTGCTTTGTTGGGAACTAGTGTTCTCCCTGTCCAGAACAGAAGCTGGCACACTGGCATCCCAGGGCCACACGGGGGCCCCTGCCTCTTCTGGCGATCAGGTTCCCTTGGAACACGGTCATGCCATTTTGTTTACATGCCGTCTGTGGCTGCCCTTACGCCACAGTGGCAGAGTATTTGTGACAGACAGTGGCTTGCTAAGCCCAAAGTAGTTATTATCCAGCCTCTTGTAGAAAAAGTTTGTACAATGCTAGCTATGAAGGGTGGCAGAGGCTGGCTAGCTGTTCAATAAACTTGTTTCCTTGTCTTCCTGGGCACGTAGCTAGACTACATTTCCCAGACTCCCTTGCACTTAGGCATGGTCCTGTGACTGAGTTCTGCCCATGGCGATGTGCAACAGTGTGAATGTAGTCTGTCCCGGCCTATTAAAGCTCCCTTATCCATCAAGGGATGGATCCTCCGTGCTGCAGACAAGCCTGGCCTTCACAGTAGGCAGCCTCCTGCTGAAAAGGGCAGAGCCTTGTGAAGGAACTTGGGTCTCTTAGGCATTACTTGGAGGCAAGCCATTTGCCCGTCAGGAAAAGCCATTTTGGACTTTACCTGAGAGAGGAATAAACCTCAATCAGTTTGAGTCATTATGCATAGTACTAAATTCATTTGTTAAGGCAGCCCAAATTAACTTCCACACTGAGCCTCCTCCCATAGGCTGGAAGCTGGAGTTAAGAAGTGAGGCCCCTTCCTTACTCAGAACGCCATCAGCATCTCCAAAAGCATGAGAGGGAAGCAGAGGCACTGCTGCTGTGTCCAAGGGAGACAGAGGGCAGAGGAGAGCCAGGGGGGGGTGCTGGTCGTGGAGACCATTTTTGTCTAAAGTCTGTATTCACGTGCTGATAGCCCGAGCTCGGTGAGCTGTTCTCCCCATTGATGACTGGTAGATGCCCTGCCATCCACGGTGCTAGAGGAGAAGGCATGACCCTCTCTCCAGGAGATAATTATTTCCAGGGGAGATGGAACAGTCTGGCGTCAAGGTTAGAATCCTGTAGAAGGTATGAGGTGCAGGAAAAACAGTTCTGAATAAGGCACAGCAGACCTGGCTCTTGGATTTTTCCTGCAAAAATGAGCTGTGTAGCCGAAGGCAAGTCCCCACCCCTTGGAAGTCATGACCTCCTCATCCACACAAGTCTACATCTTCAAATGTCAGAACCAGACTGGATTTCCGCTGTAACTAGCTCGGAGATTTTCCAAAGCAAGTTCCAAGGACCCCCATGATCCTTCAGAGGTGCCTCAATATCTTCTGCAATGTTGAAGGGATGGGCATTGGCAGACTCCAGGTTGTCCACTGATTCAACCAGCACAACACGACTTTTTATTTACTTATGGGGGGCTAGTATTTTAAAGTGATAACTGATGTGTTCCCCGCTGCATCCTGCAGTCCATGTGCAATTTCTCACACTCTAGTGGACAGAATAGATGACACTTTTCCTTTGGGGGGGGACTGTGCCAGCACAGTGTAGAGAACAAAGACATTAACTCTTGGCCTTTAAGTTTAAAAGGGCTAGACCCCTGCTGTCCAGTATGGTAGCCACTAGCCATATGTGGCTATTTGTATTTAAGTCTGTTAAGTGTTCAGTTTGTCAGTCACCCCAGCAGCATGTAACTGTGGCTACCAGAATGAACACTTCCATCAACACAGAAAGTTCTGCTGGGCAGCACTGACATAAACCTTAAGTGTACGAGGGGTGTACCTGATTCGTCAGAGTTGGTAACCCCCTCCCAAAGATTTCTCTAGCTGCAGAAGATATTCACAGGATGTTGAAGGGAGCTGAGGCACAGATGAACACGTGGTGAGAGACCCCCTTCTCTCCCCAGTGGAAACATTTATATCCTGAAGTTGAGGAATTTGATTCTGCCAGCAGGTCGTGCTGGGTGCATCCTGAGCTGTGGACCTCATGCATGCTATTACATTTTTATCCTCAAAAGCCAGCTCCGAGGTAGGCCTGATTATTTTCCTTTTATAAATAACCATCGGAGGGTCAGAAAGGTGAAGAACATGGCCAGTCACCCAGCTGGTAAACCTCTGAGCCAGGAGCTTAATCCCGAGAGCAAGGGTGTACTTGCGAACACAGCACCCGGATTTAGCAACAGGGAGACTCCAGGATGGTCCGACCCCCTGAGAGGAGTTTAAAGAGTTCCAAGGGGACAGGATAACAGCTCACACTTACTGAGCACTGCCAACAGCAGGGCTGGGATTCGACTGAGCTTGCGTTCTCTACACTGACCCCCAACACGAGGTGTGGGCAGACACACCTTCTCTAACTCCAAGAGGAAAACTTCCCCACTGAGGAGAGAAAGCCACTGGTCAAAACCCTCTCACTGAGCGGACGCACGTTTCCTGCAGGAAGTTGCCAGAACGGCCGTGAGACATTTCAGGTCAACTAGGCCAGGATTCGGCTGCTGCTTCTGTTTCCAGAGCAACAGCACAGAGCGGGAGAACATGCGTGTTGTCAGCGCGGGACAGGGAGGCAAGCAGCAGTGATTTGTCGGTGGGAGCAGAGTGGGGCACCAGCAGCCTGGGCGCCGAGCCTCACCCCAGCTGTCACAGGCACCTGGTCCTCCAGAAGCAAACTGGTAACAGCCATGAATAAACCACCCCCTGCTTGCCTTGAAAGAAGGGTAGCAGAGTGATGGGGGAAAGACTAGACGAAGGAAAAAGACACAAACCTAAGACATCGGTTCAGCTTGAAGCCATTCCCACCTAGGCTCACGGAAGCCCCAGAGGGCCAGGGGATTAGAGAACAACAGTGACGCCCGGGGTCTCCAGACCCCACCAAACCTCACCCAGTTAGAGGACAACTTGCAACATTAAAACCACTTCTCAGCAGGACGCCGCTCTTCATCACTTGGGCCGGCACTTCTTCAGAGAACAGGTCTGAATGGAAGCGGCAGTCCAGGTGTGGGGAGTTTCGGAATGGGGCCCCTCTCTTTTTCTGGGCCACAATCAGAGAAGGATGTTCAGAAGGGACTTCTCAGGATATGGCTTGAGAATCAACTGGAGAATTAGGAGAGGATTTGGAAAGAACTGTTTTGAAATCCATCACTCAAGGAAGGAAAGGGATGGATTCAGAAACCGCTCCAGGCCAGAAGCAAAGCAGCAGCTGAGACTCCTGAGCTCCCGGCTCCCCCCCCCCCCCCCCCCCCAGGTTATGTGGCACTACTGAAGGGTTCCTCCACCCCCTTTGCCCTGGGGCGGGTTTCCTGGGCATGATATGCCAGGGACCAAACCAGCTGAGTCCAGAGAAGAAGCAGAGAGGCTGATGACCCTTCCCCTGAAACACATGGTAGATTCTTGGCTCTTCTTTGCTTGGGACTCGCTGTCTCATGAGTTTCCTTTTGTGGGAGGGACCCAGGGAATGCAGGAGCCGCATTCTGTACCTGGTAGAGACCAGGCGTGTAGGGAAGCTGGCCCTCTCTGGGGTAGGGAATGCAAATGACAGCTGCAGTCAACTCTCTTCTCAGACAGGGAAGCACATGGTGGCTCCAGGGCCTCCCAGAGTCATGGCATGCAAACAACCCAACAAATGGTTTAACAGCAACGTTGGAAAAAGAATTTCCAGTTCCATCACCATGGCGACAGCTTGTCAAAAAAAGTAATCTAAAAATTGCCTTCATTTGGCTGATGAAAAATAATAAATAGGGCTCTGGGACCTGCACTCTGTATTAGCTCTCAGTCCCTCTCCCAACTCTCCGCAGCTTCGCCTTCTCACCTGGTTTGGTCCTTGTGTTGCTGAAGACACCTGCGATTCCCCAGGACACACCTGGGACATGAACTTAAAAGAGCATTGGCTCATTCCCTACACGCCTAAATCCCCAGCCTGCCTCCTCTCCCACGCTTTGGCTGGCATTTGGAAACCTTTGAGCCACCGCACCTCCCACCCCCCACCCCTTGCTCATTTCCACAGCAATTCCATACCCAGGGCATTTATGGAGATGGCTCTGAGCCCTGGGCTGGAGTGACTCCAGGAGAGAGCACTCACAGGACAGAAGATGCGGATGTCCTGAGGGACTGAGTCAGGAACGGACACTTGAGACTTCTGTTCTATTTGTTATATAAAACCTGAACTGCAGAAACCTTGGAGGCATCCTGGAACAGCGTATGTGCTTTGCCATTTCTAGGAGAACTGGAGTCCAAGCCACTGCTGGGGGTGCGGTAGTTTCAAGAAGCAGGGCCCAGAACAGGGACGGAAAGACAGGAGCGCCGCCTTGTAAGTGCAAGTGTGTTTGCTGCAGCCTTGCAGAGACAGGCCGACGTCGGTCCCCGGGTCCATTAACTGTGCGTCAGGGAATCCTGCCGCAATACCCAGGGGGACACTGTGCTAGATTACGACATACAAACTGAAGAGCTACGGCCACTGGCCTGGAAAGATGCCCATGATATGTTATTAGAAAAAAAAATCAGGCTATCAAACAGCTCGCACACAACTCCTATTTAAAGTATATCTTTACACGTATATGCACATAAGGAAGAGAAGAGAAGGCCATGCACCAAAATGTTACTGATTGTTACCTCTGATGGTTTCTTCTCTTACCTTTATATAATACTGGTGCCTAAAATAGTATTTTATATAGTGACCCTGTATGAACATTACAGTCAGAAAAGGGAAACCCCACCAACTGTAAAGCTGTGTTTAGGTAGCCTTTTCAAGAGCAAAGGAGAGGGACCAGGCGCAGTGGGAGATACAATGTATGGACTGCAGGGTCCGGCCCTCAGCGGCCTGAAGTCTAAATGAGGGGCACATGGGATAACCACTGAGTCACAGATCTGCCGGAGCAAAGGAGCTGAACGCTGATGGCGCTGGGTCATATTCACATGGGTGGACCTCATTTGGCGGTTAAGGGGAGAACTCGTGGGATTCCCAATCCCAGATGGATGTGACATGGGTCAAGTTGCTTACCTGCCCCGAGGCCCAGTTTCCACATCGAGGATCCACCTCGGAGGACTGCTGTGGGCTTTCGAGGAGGTAAAGACAGAACCCAGTGTCCGCGTGAGCCGGGGGTGGGTGCATCAGAGAAATGCCAACTATTATTACTACTTCACTATCATCCTCACCCAGGGCTCTGGGCAAGCAGGTGTGGGAGCAGCCTCCACAGAAGAAAGAGAGCCCGTGGGTGCCACGCCTCTTGGAGGCCCTCAGTCATCCACCTTCTGAAAAAGGCCCCTCCTGCAGCCTAAGTGTTTAAATGAGTCTGAAATGACGTGGAAGTCTGGCCCACAGGCCCCTGGCACAATGCAGTTTTTATTGTAGTGCTTAATCTGTTGGTGACTTAATCTGTTGATGCAGCCAGTCAATGGCTGCCCCCCGCCTTCCTAAGCAAATGACTTGCCCCATTCCAATCAAAAGGCACCTTTAATCTGATTCCTTTTCACTCAGCTCCCTGCCATGACCCCCATGCCACTGCAGGCCTCTTCCCCTCCTGAAAGTAATCAGCCTGGTCCAATTTGCTTGTATAAACAGGAGGCCGAGGCGGGGCCCGTCACTTGGCCACGGTGGTTCTGCTTTTTATACATCCCCCCCACCCTGTTTCCTGAGACCTTTCAATAGAGCCAGACTTGGAGGAGAGTTATATTAAACAGTTTGACTCCAAACCTAAACAGCCTCTGAAGCATTAGTGGTTCAAAGATCTCCTGGTGCATTTATGAAAAGACATTGGTCTGGGAAGAGGTGTTAGCGGACTTGAAATGCACTAAGAAAACTCCTTTGCTGGCGGGAGGCAGAGTGGTTTTCACTAAGAAACTGCCCTTTATCTCGTCACATTACTGACCTGCCCAAGCCAAGATGGAGACTTCCCCTGGCCTTGAAAGGAGGCTGTTTCTGGTTAGATGGTGCCGATAAGAAAGTTTTTCATTTTTAAGACAGACACAAAGGACAGAAGTGGCTGGCTTTTCTGAGCCTGAACTCCAAATTTCCTTTAAATTCCACATTTTGTGACCACCTCTGATGCATTAAAGCCTTACGAAGACCATGGGTCATTTCCCCAATGTTTGCTTCTTAGGGTTTGGGAAACGTGAACCCTGAGACATCAGAGCACAAGGAATTTGAAATGTCACCTCGAACAGGGTCCATTCTTACCTTAGGGTCATCCATGCCTGGGGGGCCATTTATCAGCTTCGGGACAGTGTGGATTGCCTCAAAGTCCCTTCTACTGTTTACCTCCAGGTGACCTAAGATAAATTCCTTCCTGGCTCTGCCATGATGGTCTCATCTCGAAACTGGGCATGATGACCTCAGAGGGCTGCTGCAAGGATTAAATATGATAATGTACGTAAGGTGCTTTGTATAGTACCTGGGTTGGAGATGACATTCATAAACGTCAGCTACCATTATCCTTTCCTATTGCTATGTTATTATTTATTCAGTCTAAAAACTGTAAGCCACATTTTGCATTTATGTGCAGATGTACATTTTCCTAGGAAGAGGTTCCTACATTTCATTTTCATTTTTCCCTAAAGGAGAAGAACCACTGATCTAGCTAGACTCTCTCCTTTAAATGATGAGTAAAATCATGCCCAGAGGTTTAAAATGCTTTCTTCACAGTCACTTGGTGACACAGATGGAAGGCCAGAGCTAAAACCCAAAATTTGGTGACTCACTGTCTAGTGTTTATAGCGTTCTGGAAACATTAGCCGGAGTAGCCCAAGCTTACCAGCCTTGCACAGAAACAGCAATCTGTAAATAATTGTGGCCCAGGACTGGACACATACTGGTGGTGTCAAGGCAGGGGGCACGTTTGGTGGTCTGGAGGTGTGACATGTGGGGGTTGTCAAAAACTACTTAACATGGGGTGAGGGTTGTGGTGGTGGGAAATGCAAACTGTAATTGAACAACAATAAAGTAATGAAAAAAACAACAAAAAACTACTTAACAATAAATACCAACAGAATAGAGGGGTTTGCAAACCAGACTGGAGGAGGAATGGGTGGGGCCACCAGGGAGAACCTGCCCCGGTCCAGACTCCCTCCCACTACCCCTGTTGTAACAAAGCACATTAATCCCCCAAACCACCTGTAAACTTTGTAAAATCCAAGAGAATATGTGCACATGTGACTTAGGAAATAAATATTGTTAAAGTTCTGAGTGACTGCTCCTCCTCTTCTAAGGAGATGCTGCTCTAGGACCTGGAGGTTTGCATTTTCATTTCTTTGCCCAGGTTCTTTGAAAATCCCTTGCTATTTCCCTCGTTCCCATGGTGTGTCTTGGGAGCACCATCTTCATATTACTGGGAACTGGTCAGAAACGCAAGTCTGGGGGGCCTCCTGACACCCACGGACTCAGAGACTCTGGAGTGGCGCCCAGGTGTACTTTAACGGAGAGATGCTGAAGCACACTCAACTCTGAGAAGCACTGATTTTGGTCACTGGTGTGGTAGAAAAACCTCGCAAGAAAAAGGACTGGGAAAGACCTCTAGAATCTGAATCCCTGGAATACATTTTATATGAAATAAACTGGAACTAGATTAGTAACCTAGGCCCTCTTGTATTTTGCAAACAAGGGATCTTGCAGGAAAGTGGAAAATAAATTCCAAGGCCTTTCATCTCGGTCAGAATGACACTTTCTAAGCTTTGTATGAGGAGGGCAGTGGGGGAGGGAGGAAAGGAGGGCGTGGCTAGGCTTGTGAAGGAGAATACACAATTCCAATGGCATCCACTGTAATTGAAGGGCAATTAGCGTCTGCACATTCTCCATCCTTGAGGCTTCATTAATCCAGTTAATCCTTATCTTCTAATCAAAAACAAACATCCTCGAGTGTACTTGGGATCCTTATAACACTTTGTGCCCACCTGGATGCTGTCTTCTGCCTTGTAATCCAGAGTTTTTAGGAGCCACTTCAGCTCCTGGAAAGGGGGGAGGAGGGAACTACCCACAGACTTGGCTGGGTCCCGCCAGCCCCTTGGAAATCAGCCCTCTCCCAAGCTGCACCCTTGCCTGAAGCACTCATTCTCTCCCAGACCTGCCCACTCTCCCTCGTTATTCAAGTCATTCTTGATACTTCCTTGTTATTTTGGGCAGCCTTCCCTGACAACTCCTTGACTGCCCCCTTGATTAAGCAATGCAAGTGCTTGGATAATATTAATGCCTTGCATTGCTAAGGCACTTTGCTGTTTCCAAAGGCCTTTTTCAGTTGCTGCTTCACTGACCCTCCAAATTACCATAATGCTGTTACCATTGTCCACTTCCTCACCCACTCCCCCCTGCAATTTGCAGATGGGGCCACTGAGGCTCCCAGGGGTTGCATGACCTCCCAAACTCACCCAGCTCGTAACTGGAGGACTAGGTGGGTTCACATCCAGGTCTCCTTAGCCACAGGCGAAGATCTTCCTGTGGTAGAGCCCCGTCTCTTCCTGACCACCCACCTAAATCCGTAATGCTAATGAATAATGCATTTGTTCTTCACCGTGTTTGTCTTTGGAATTTCTTTGTATCAGCGAATGTCAGTGAATCTCCCTTCATTTAAAAGCCCTTAAGGAGAAGAAGTCACATTTGTGTAACGCAGGCTCAAAAATACTGTACAGTATTTTCCTACCTATTCAAAATATTTTCCTTTTTACCTTATTTTGTCTACAAAGCAATCCAATGAGCTAACAGGATAAGCAATATGGCACCTATTTTAATGGTAAGGAAACTGAAGTTTTGGCCAATAAAAGCAATGCATTGGCTCGGAAGTAGAAAGGGGTATCACTGGGAATAGATTACAGATTTTTAATTTCTGGAACTGTATTTATCTACTAGATATGTGGTTTTAAAGTTGTGTTTCTGAGAGGCCCTAGGGTTCTTATACACTGCCTCAGGAACTTCTGGGGGAGCCGTGGAAAAGTGGGGCCAGCAGGGCTCTGGGAGTCTACCCTCGGTTTAACTAGAATGTTCTCTCCCTTATAAAGCAGCTTGGAAGCCACTGGCAGGCCCTCATTTCCTGTCTCGAGAATCCAGCAGAGCAGTAATACTTGTCAGTAGTACTACTGAGGTGTGGACAGGAGCTGCAGGATGCACACTCACGGGTCGCCCTGACCGGCCGTGACGGTCTTGCAAGCACTGACCTCCTGGCTTGCTGTCAGTAGTGGAAATGCACCCTGTCCTCAGGGCAGGTGAGCTGCCCCTCAGCCTTTCCGTATTCTGTTCATTCATTCCACAAATACTTGTTGAGCAATTACTGTGTACCACATTCTGTGCTGGGGTGCAGGACTGAGATGGAAGGAAACCAGTATGGAGGTGGTTCTGTCTCTGGCCTCACATAGCTTCCCAATAACTTCAGACCGTAATGGAGCTCTGAAGCTACGAGGAAAAGATCTGCCTGCTGCGCGAAGGAGTAGCAAGGGGCAGCTCGCCCAATGAGGAGGTCAGGGGCCGCTTCGCCCGGGAGGTACTGCTGACACTGGGTCTTCTCGGCAGAGCAGAGAGAAAGGGGGAGCACATGGAACAGCGCTGTCTAGACGTGATGCGGCAAGCATGTGGTCTGTTTGAAGAGTCACAAGGACATGAGGCTGCTGGTGCCCCGTGAGCAAGACCAGAGTGCCAGGAGAGGGGAGACTGGGGTCAGGGGGAGCAGGGCTCGTAATTTATGCAAAGCCGTTGCAGGGACCCAAGTCAGGAGCGTCGTGTGGACTGACGTGTTTCCAAAGGTGGTTTTGGCTGCTGTCTGAAGGAAAAAACTGAGGTTGGCCAGGAGTCTAAGTGAAGAGATCTGTGAGGAGGTTATCACGTGGCCTTCCTCTAACGCAGCCGAACCAGCCCAATTAATTTCTGGTACTGGAAGGAAGACTGAATGCTCTCGAATGTGGAACAAGCTCTCAGAAAGGAAATTCAGTCATTCAGGCACAGGTGCCCTTGGGGGAGTTTATCACTTAATGCGGAAGAGCAGGCAGCATGGAAGAGACTTCCAGGAGAAAGAGCAGTGAGGGAAAAATCTGCCTTGGATGTGGGTGGTGTGGTTCTAAGCCTGCCACCACCACGTCTCTGCTGCGCCATGTGGGGGGTGGGCCGTTCACCTAACCCCTCTGGGCCTCGTCATCTCATTTGTGATATGGGGCTAATATAATCCAGCCTCAGTAAGCTATGAGGAAGCCCAATTAAATAATGTAAGTGCGAGAGCTTTGTAAACGGTGAAGCACTATTTAAATGCAGGATGTCATTATCATTAACCATGGCAATATATACAAAGTAATTATAATTACAGTTCTGAGTAAATATGGAATAACATTTTTGTCTCCGATTACAACCCGAAAACAAGTTACCAGCAACCAGAGATTCTGTGTTCTTCAAGTTTGACATTTCATAAATCTAACTTTATTTTTTCAAATGCTGAAAATTATACAATTACTGAGTAAAATAATTTTGTTCTTTAGAATTATCACATTTGCTCAGAATTATAATTAAAATATTTGTTTCAGATTACATTTTCCACACCTCAGTCATTTACATAGCAAAGTTATATTTTTACTATAAATGTGTAAATATTAATTTGATATTTTACTTCAATTGAGTTTATAATTATTACCTTCCATTTCTTTTAAACAGAAATTTCAACGTGATATGCTACTTACATTTTCCTGAGTCTATCAACATATAAATAAACTAGAGTATCTAAGATGCTCTCACGGAACACCCGCAGTAAACACTATTTTCGGGAAACAATAGCTTACACCATTCACATTTCAGGTCTTTTTCTAAATATCAAAATTACTAAGGTCTTCCACTAGCCCAGTGGCTCTTAATATAGAATCACCTGGAGCGGTTCTAAAACTCTTTCCACCAAGCTAGATAACAGATCAATTAAATCGACATCTCCGGGAATGGGACCCAAGCATCAGTATTGTTTGAAGTTCTCTGTGAAGTCAGGTTGAGAGCCACTGACCTAGATCCTTGGATGCCTTCCAGGCCTGTCTGGGCTCCCCAGGACGGGACCGATAATGGGCATAGACTGCAGGGGAAGAACCTGGCAGTAGTGGATCAGTCACTGGTTTTGTCTCACTTAGAAGGCAACAGCCATCTGGACAAATAATAATAGTAGAAGTTGTCATGACTTTACTGATAACAGGCAACACTAATTGAGGGCTACCCCTATGTCAGTTAATGCTTCAAAGTGCTTTATAAGAGTCATCTCATTTGATCTTCACAGCGACACGCAGAAGCTGCGCCACAGCGATTCACTTCTAAGGTGAGGTGTCTGAGGCCCAGAGAGGTACATGTACGAGCTTCCCAAGGTCCCTCGGGAGTAAGTGGCAGAGCTGACGTGGGCGGCTCCATGAAAGCAGCCCAAGCTCCATCCTTAGGCTTCTTACCTAAAACAAACACGTGAAAGCCTAGGATACTGCTGTAGAACCTCCAGGGCCTCCTTTCTCTGTGCTTTTTATTGGGCTTCCTTTCCCCAGCGCTAACTTCACAGAGGAGCACATTTCACCAGCGTGAAAAGTGAAGACCCACGGAGGCTGCATGATTTGCCAGGTCACGTAACCAACCGCATGTGTGATCTTCTGAAAGTCCTCTAACTTCTCCTAGACGTGGCTTTCCTCGTTGGAGTTGCAAAAATAAACCCTTCTGCCCTGTACTCGCTAACGCTGGGAGAAGAGGAGGCTTCCCGTGCTGGGTCCCTGCGGCTCCTGGCCCTGGAGGAAGTTTCTGGAGGGTGGGAGGATGGTGGCTAGCAACCCCAGAAGTGACTCTTTTTCTTTTTGAGGATCCAGTGACACCCAGTAGACTACAGTCTGAATAGACACAACCAGATTCACACCTAGGGGATCTCTGAGTCCGGCTTCAGTTTTTAGCATCCAGCTACGGGGAGGTGAGAAGAGCCTGTTGTCTTCTGAAAGAGAAATGAAGACACCACCCTCCGATTACGCAGCAGAGTGGAGTAAGGGGCACGAATCGGATGTTGTTCAAGCTCGAAATAAAGCAGGAGAAAGCCTACCTCCCTCTGCCTCCATAAAGAACATCTAGACACATTGCTTTTCATTTCCGAATAGGGCAATGTTCTTTTTACGGGAAATGTTAAGCCGGGATCGCAGATACGATGGGCTGTGTAACTCTATCCTCAGCCCTTTCATTGTTAATAGTATTTTTTTTTTTTTTTTTTTTGGCGGCGTCTGTGCAGAGATGTGGGAAAAACCAAAGTCATGTAAATGAGAATCGAGACACACTGATAAACCAAGCGCCAGACCTGCGGTCTTAATTACACAGGAGTCTGGATGTCAGAATGAGTGTGACTTAATGACGCTCAGAGGTTTCACTCAGTATTAACTTGGATGACCTTCCTCTGGGAGCAGGGAGCAAAGTGCAGGCTTCTTGTTACTCAAGGCCACGCTCTCAAATGGCAAGAGGCTGTGGTCATGGAAGGACACTTTTCTGGGTGGAACGTATCCCTGAACTCCGACACCCACCCTGTGTGCTATGGCAAAAGCGAAGCAGGGTGGTGTTAGGGGTTTCCAGCTGTGGGATACACCATTGCTCACTGACCAAGGGCCTCCGATGGTGTCTTCCCCGCCTCTCCTCTCCTGCCCTCTCCCCTCCTGCCCATCCAGCATCACTTGGGGTGTCTGAGGCACTGTCGTAGGCACTGTGGTCTCCACAACTAACACTCCTGTGAGCTACACAGAAGCGCTTCTTAAGCCTGAGAAACCTGCGAAGTCAGTAATTAATGAGCATTTATGTTGCTGAAGATGAGGCCACTCGGGGGTGGGGTGTAGCCAGCCCCCACACGTTGCTCCCCGGGACTGGAGCCTAGAGAGCTTTCTGCCTCTTGGCCCTAGGTCTTTTCATTAGCTGACATTATAGCTGTCATCCTAGGGGTGCAGGCTGTGTTTTGAAAAGGAGAGAAGACCACATTCAGGCTTGGGCATAACCAAACAGTTCTCAGTGGGTGTCAGGGTCTTTGCCTTGAAACAGAAAAATAATACAGCCTTTCCCTCCACCCGTACTAATTAAAGTGTCAGGCTGGGGCCCCAGCCCTGATTTGACACATGACATGACGTCCCGTGTAATCTGACGTGTTTTGGGCCAACATCAAAGCCCCGTCAAGGACAGTGGGGCGGGATATTTAGTGCATGCCTGTTGCGGTCTGACACATAACCCCGTTCAGCTTCATTCGCAGGCCCTCGCTCACCAGGAGATTAACCCTTCAGGCCACCGAATGAAAAGGGACAGAGCACACCCTGACAGGCGGCCCAGGATGCAGGGGAAATCAAAGCCAGCCCACCTGCTCAGGGAAGACTTTTCTGATGACTGCCACATTGTGACCATGTCCTCCTGCGGACACCTGTGGCAAGTGTTATCACGGCCACTCATGTGGCACTGGGCCATTTACGACTGCCTTATGACACTGTTTGTCATTATTGTGCTTGCTCTGCTGTTCAACAACTTTGTGTGATCGTCCCTCCTTGCTCCAAATAAACCTCAGCATCTGAAAGGCAAGGGGTCGCTTCCAGGTGTGTCTGTCCTCGCAAACCTCTCTACTGATTCTGTGAAGGTTCAGGCAGTGGGTATTTTCTTTTTCATTTGCAACCTGCCGTGCACCACCAATTTTGTAGAATATCATGACAATGAGGCACTGGAAGAATGGACACGGGCATGTTTGTCTCAGCGGTCAAATCCCTACATGCCTAAAGGCCCATTCTCAGTGTCTGTGCCTGCCTGGCCCAGACCGGTGACACACAGCATGCCCCTGGCACTGCCGACCCGTGGGCCACGCTTGGCGCAGCGCCAAACCTGTGCACGGGAATGCCTGAAACAACGGGGAAAAGGGGCTGTCTCCTCAGTATGCAACTTCTGGCTGAATATACAGGGCCCGGCACAAATAATGCCCCCTTCTGTATGAGCTGGTAATGTATACCGAATCTTCTATTACAAAATCATAAACATGTCATTCTATAACATAACAATATCACACTGAAGCACAGCATAGGACATTTTAGGTGAAACGTTCAAACTGCTGTCCATCTCGTGCGAGACCTTCACGTGCCCTACCAACCACGCTCAATGGCGTTACTTCTGCTGGACCCTGTGTATGTATATACAACATAGGTGGACATATTATCACACATATAGATATGTGATACATTTAGTATCAAATATAGCTATATGCACATACATTCAATTAAATTATACTTTACACCAGTGATTTTCAACCTTTTTCATCTCATGGCACACAAACTAATTACTAAAATTCTATGGCACACCAAAAACTATATTTTTTGCTGATCTGATTGAAAAAATTGGTATAATTTTGATTCATTCACACTGTATGGCTATTGTTGTGTTGGCTGTTGTCCTTTTTTAATTTGATAATCCAAGAGAAAAGAGGAAATAGGTATTGCATGGTTTAGAAATTCTTGCAGCATACCAGTTGAAAATCTCTGCTTTGCACCATACGTACAACTAGAAAATAGGATTACGAAACAGAGGTCTATACCCAGGAGATAGAAAGCATGTTAGTCCGTAAGTTCACTCCGTGCAAAGGCGGATGTAGAAGGGAACTGGGATTGAGCAGTGCCCAGCCCATGTTCTGTGCCCTACACTGGGATTCCCACACACTCTGTGTGGATCGCTTCTCAAGCTCATATTCTTCCCAAGGGCCAGTGAAGCTCACTGGGGGTAAGTGACTCACCAAGTCACATAGCTCTTCAGTGGCAGAGATGGGATTCAAATACGGGGCTGCCTGACTCTACAGCCTGTGTCCTTTCTACTGTACCATGTGACCTCAGTGATGTCACGGTAGCTATGTTTTGGTCATACCAGAGAGCGTACTACAATGGTGGGTATCTTCCTAGCCCATCTTCAAGCAATGGTGGCTGTGAATTAATCACCAGTGGTCTGGCCTACACAGGTTTCAAGTGAGGGCAAGTCTACTGATGAGCTTCTAGGGAGTTCAATCCTCCCTAAGAGAAAGACACAGAGGAGAGATGACCCCTTCTTCTTCTGGAGATTGAAGTGTCAGGATATGATGTCCTAAGGCCATCTGAGACCCAGTTAGAGGATGATGTCAACATCCTGAGGAAGGTAGAGCACCAGGAGAACCTCAGAGAAGTAGGGTAGGAGTCCAACATCCTGATCTGGGGCACCCCCCACCTAAAGACCCCTAGCACGTGAGATGCTCCATTCCCTCACTGGGACTAATCTGAGTAGAGATTGTTCCATTACTTGTAGCCAGAGACATCCTGCCTGATGCGACCTTCTCATATAATAATGTGGCATGAACGTCACTGTCCCTTTTAATAAGAGCCAATGTTTGATTCACATGGTTGGGCCAGAATTTGAAAGGAAACTATCATGTAATTTACGGCAGCATCATACATGTTTCAACTCACAATTTGCAGTGAACTTTAGATGCCTTGATGGGACTGTAAAGAGTTTAGTTTGGAAATAAAAAAAGAAATGAAAGGAAACCCACCATATGTAACGTAATTCCTACTGACAACATCCGGGGTTTACTTCAACTTTCGGGACGCAGTCCATCAAGGCGTGTGCACTTGCAGCTCGCCAGCTCTGTTTAGGAATTCCCCTGCTCCTTCCTGCGTGTTTACACAACTTTAGTACTCTTCTATATTGGCTCAATAGAGCATTTTTCTGCTGCAATGGCATTTCTCATCTGTATTTATCTCACAGCGAGGAGGCTGCGCTCTCTTAACAGTCCATTTTGGTAACAGTAAAGCTGATAAATTGTGTATAAACAGCTCGGATATTTCTCAGGAAATAAAAGTGAAAGAAAGAGGCTTTTGCACCAACCCTCTAAGACAGTCCCGCATATTTAGAGATTAAGACTGAGTTGGGGGTTTCTTCTTTCAGCTAAACCCTCACCCCCTGCTCCTGACAACTTAATTTCCTGTCCTCTTTGGGAGACGGAGGATGAATATTTAGTGTAGAACATGATTGTGATTAAGCTTCCAAATGTATCTTCATCTGGATTCCAGCTGGTGTGGCATCTCAATTACTCCTCTGTCCCCCAGTGGAACCGGCTTATTGATGTAGTAAGCTTTGCCTGATGGCACTGGATTAAAAATGTCCCAGGACTCTCCAAAACTTCTGACCTCATCAATTACCCCTTAACAAAGTGAAAAGACAGGCCTTGTGCACACACTCGGACTCAAAGAGTCCCATCAATAGGCTTCAGACCACTGCTGATGAGCTCACCTCTAAGAGCTGAAACCTTTTTGGCTGTGGCTCCTTTCTCCTGCTCCCCGCTTCTGCACATGCGGATCGATACAGTAAACTGAGGCTGAGCAAGGAGGGGGTGGTGATTAATAGGGATGCTGTCAATAACATGAGGAAAGTTGCGGTTGCAAAACATTCAGCTCCCACACTTTCTTTGCTGAACCCCAATATGCCATACTTATCACTCTTCCCAGGATTCCTGGTAGCATCATGCCCAAACTAAACCATGGAAGTACGGTATCACTCTCCAAGCCAATGCTGAGTATCTTGGATATTCACATCTTATTTTTCAGTATCATTCCTCCTGAGAAGAGGCCCCAACTAATTTACATGGCTCTTTCATTCATTCACTCAACGATGCTTTCAACATTTACTGAGCTGCGTGCAACCTGTGTGCTAAGTGCTGGGGATGGATCTACAAACAAGATGTACGCACAGGACAAGTTCCTTGTTCTCAGGGCACACCGTCTAGTGGGGGTGCCTGACATGCACACAGGTAATCACAACTGAGTGGCACAGTGCTGGGAGGAACCAAATACCAGATACCATGGGGACACACAGAAGTGGCCTCTAGAGCAGACACTGAAGGATGATCAGGGAAGGCTTTTCAGAGCTTTTCTTGTGACCTATCACATTTGCGATGGCCTTGACTGTCGCGGTCCCATCCGGTAGGACCGCGTGTTGTTGTGGAATGCTTGTCCTATATCCCCGGACAAGTGACGAACAAATTCATGCGGACTAAAGAAATCCCGTGGAGAAAAGGGACGTGTGGCTGATCTCTCAGAGAGAGAAAAAAGCCCTCACTCCTGCCTCCACAGGCTTTTATTGATACTCTAGGTACATTACATCCAGGGTGGTTCTCATTAACTATGCACAGGTTCACTTTAGGTGGTTACCATAACAAAAGAAAGAAAGTTGCCAGTAGCTTCAAAGAGAAAGGTCATCTACAAATATAAAGGAGAGAAGGCTGGGCTGTTTACATTCGTGCTTGGGAAGTCTAGCACAAGTCACAGTAAACTTCTGCTGTTTCCATCCCAGGTGAGGGAGTTTTTGCAAGAGCAAGTTTCAAAGCGGCCCAGGTACAATGCAGGCCTGATTCCCCGCAGGAAACCTATCCACGGATGTCACTTGCACACCACACGCGTCTGGACTGTGTTCAGAACCAGAGCTGAGTCATAGGCCACATCACGCACGAATAGGTTCCCCATACTTGGCTCCTAGACTAAGTCTGCTAAACTATACAACACAGGTGGCAAACACAAGGCCCGTGGGCCAAATCCAGCCCTCCACCTTGTTTTATCTGGCCCAGCACCTTGTTTCTACCTGGCAGCAGTGCCGAGCTCCTTGCCCCTGGTTAAGGAGTAGTTACATACAGTCCTAAAATTATATTCGGCCCTTTGAAGGCAACCACGAGGCTGATGTGGCCCCCGGTGAAAGAGTTTGACACCCTTGCTACAGAACAACCACATGCCCGCCTACCCTCTCTCTTCTCTTCCCTCCCTCTCTCCCTTCCTTATTTCCTTCCTCCCTTCCTCCCTCCTTTCTCTCTTTTCCTCCCTTCCCTTAATTTTTGTCAGACGTTCCTCTATTCTTGCACTTACAATCTAGTGAAACACGACATATTCATGAAGTATCAGGAAAGAAAGGCAGGTTGAAAGGTATTTTCCATTTTTTTCCTGCCACAAATATATATTGTTGATGAGTGGCTATGGATGACTAAATGCTGCACCTGATGTTGCAGACAGTACAGTTGCCATAGGGGTCCCGAGAACGGGGCGACTGTGTGCATTAGAGTATTTGGGAGATGCTTCAGAAAATGAGGCAGCTGGGTTTACCTTCTCAGGTAAGCTACTATGAAGCCAGCTTTTCCCACATTCAGGTCATTTCGACATGACCTTCATTTCTAGTAAGCAGACTTATGAGGGTAGTAGTAGATCTTCTAAGGAACCCAAGTGCATTGGTAGACAGCCCCCAGACCTGGGCTGAACAGGAAGATAAGCTGAGGACCTCATCCCTCATTCAATGAATGTTGCAGTTCTAAGGGAGGCACTTCTCTCCAAGAGGGAAGCTTGCTTCTCCCACTTGCCTTCTTGGTTCAGCGATTGTGTGTTTATTGATGTTACACAGGGCATATGAGAGGAAAATGGAAAACTGAGGAAACATACTTGGTAGCAAAGTGAGAGAGGCCAGCTCCGTGGGCTGACTGGAGAATTCTCAAACTCTCCAGACTCATTCTTCCAGAGAGTGACCACAGAGAACACAGAGCTCTGCAAATACCTTCATACGGACCTGCTCAAAACAAATCACTCTACACGTGTATGAAATCCTCAGAAGCTAGGACGGGCTGGAGTGGTAGCCTGAAGCACTATGAACTCATGAAAAATTAATTCAATCCTCAAAGTCAGCACCAGCAAGGGCTCTTCTAAATGACAAAAAGTCCTCAGTTGCATTATTAAAAGCACTGCTTTGGAGTGACCAATTAATTTCAAAGGCTCCGCACTTCGCATTGGAAGTTATCAAAGACAGATGTGCTGAGAGGGGTCCTCCTATCAAACCCGGCGCCCATCTGCTCTCCCAGGGCTGTAATTGAGATCCTTATTATCGTCTGGGCACTTTCGCTTTCATTTTAACCTGGACGTTTTTTGTGAAATTTCCCTTAAAAGCCCAAATGGAGGACAAGATTAGTGAAATCAGTCTTTCCCCCCTAGGAGCCAGTGCCACCTTTGACCCACAGACTTGGGCTTTCTCTCACACAAGGTCTGGTCTCATCGGTGGGTGGGGGAGGGGTATTTGTTGCCACGAATAAATCTGTGACATTTTTTCAAGCACGGGAAGGACATAAAGTCTTAGGATTCCGGACAGGTGTATCCCATTTTAAGAGATCCACCTATTCAAAAATAAAAAGACGCAAACCAGATAAAACTTGAAGTGATTGAATCATTTACAAAAGAGGACTCACCATGGGGTTTCTTAATGATCAGATCCATAATCTACTTAATATGTTCCATTGTTCACAAAACAAACAAACAAAAGGTGTTTACCTGCACATTTCTGGTACACCTATTATTTAAAGAAAGATACACCTATTGTACAACTGTTGCTAATGGCTTCCCCTTATTGAACGCCTGGTATTTATGTGACTGTCCCTGAGCTGACGCTTTACATGAGTGACCTCATTTCCTTCACAAACCAGCCCTGCCACCTACATATAAGAATCTCACTGTGTACTGGACAAAAAGGACTTGTCCAAGGTCATACAGATAGAGCAGAGCTGGTGTTCAAAGCCAAAGTCTGTGTTACTTTGCACTTCACAACTCGGGTCTTGCTAAAAATCAGATTCAGTGGGCACACTGTAGCGTATGACCACTGTATTCTACAGCCGCGTTAATTAGGGCTGGTTGAGATACATGATGGTTTTAATTTGCTAGAGAAGTTTGAATTGCAAAATATGCACAGGTTATCTGCAAGTATCCCCAAGAAGCTGGTGATTTCAGTGTTTGCTAGAGATCCTTCAGGACTTGCTTTAATGAAAATAATGATTTGTTATAATCACAACAGGTGGAAATAACAGAAACACAGACTAAAATAGGTGAAAATGTTCTGTTTCCTTAAGTTGGTTTAGTACGACTTGATAATTTGAATATCACATCCTCTGTTGAGGATACTTTACACACACTAGGTTCAAAGGACCACATACTCTTGAATAGTAAGCCTTGATGTAATTACGCTTTGCTTTTATTTTCTCCCAAACCCAAGTTCCTTGTCTGTTTCATTAACCTCTTGGTTTAGGGACAAAGAGAAGCAAGGATTGCATGTGAATGCACGGAGCTCCTTCTCTCCCCTCTCCAGGTGCCCGGACAGAAAGGGCAGCTGATTTGAGAGGGAACAGCCATCTCTGCCTTATCAAATTCGGGCCTTATTAAGTAGTAAATGACAGACACAAGAGGGATCTTGATCTCCAGAAGGCATGTGAATTGGGAGCCCCAGATTAGGAAGATCCAGAGTCTGGCCAGGCTAACATTAAGAATGATGTAACCATGAGAGACCCAAATATTAAAAACTGTCCACCGTATTTTGTTCTGTTCCAGGAAAACATGTGATTCCTGGACAGGAGAAACCTATGCCAGGAGGAGCCGTGGGCAGGGCAAAGTAGAAAAAGCCTACAGTGGCTAAATCGATACACCTCAGAAATGGGACCACTTCACACTCAGCAGGCACAAGGAGGGCTCTACAAAGAGAAGAGGACAATAGCAAGTGATGGCCAGGATGTGGAGAAACTGGAACACTCACACATTGTTGGTATAAAGATAAAGATAAATGGTACAGCCGCTTCGACAGTTCCTCCACAAGTTACACACAGAATGACCATATGACCTAGTAACCCCACTCCTAGGAATACGGTCATGATAACTTCCTCAGATAAGCTCTCATCTGAGAAAGCATACATCCGCACAAAAACCCGTATACAAATGTTCAGAGCAACATTATTCATGATAGCCAAAAGGTAGAAACAATCCAAGTGCCCACCAACCGATGATAAGTGGCCAAAATGAGGCCCACCTATGAAAAGAAATGCGGTATTGGTACACGCTGCAGCCCAGCTGAACCTCGGAAACATTATGCTAATGAAGTCAGACATAAAAGGTCACGTGCGGCATGACCCTGCCTATAATAAATGCCCAGAAAAGGCAAATCTATAGGGACAGAAAGTAGGTTCGTGGTGAACAGGGCTGCAGGGAGGGGACAGAAGGAGAGACTGCTCATGGACAGTGGGCTTCTTTGGGGGATGATAGAAATGCCTCAGAATTAGACAGTGGGATGGTTGTACAACATAGTGAATATACTAAAAACCACTGAACTGTATACTTGACAATGATAAATATCATGTTATATGAACTACATCTCAAGAAAAGAGAAAGGGCAAGGGGTTTCCTGGAAAGAGAATGGCTCAAAATAGCAGCACTTTCCTTTCAACTCAATGGGACAGAGAAACCCAGCTCTGTGGCCTGGACCAGGGGAAGGAGCTGCATTTTTAGAGCATCAACAATAGCAATAAGCACGAGCTGCCTAAGCTCCCTACCCTGCAAACTTATCCTCTCTGGAGCAGCGGCTCCTGTCCCTCAGGGCCTGGAGTGGACGCCAGGGGCAGAGACGCTGGGTCAGCAGTTCAGTCACTGCTCGCTCTGTGTGAGGGTCAGACACAGCTGTGGCTGGACACGTGCGAGAGAGGAGACAGCCAGGTTCGCCCTGAGGAAAGGCTCCTGGGGGTGGTGCATTTGAGTTCCAGGAATTTCAAGTATTCGGCAGCAGTGAGTGCTTGTAAAATTTTCAGGCGTCCTAATTGGGTTTTAGGCATTTCTGACTGCCACAGAGGATGACAATGCATTCCTCTGTGCCTTGTCATGCTAAGCAGACCTAAGTTTGACTCGAGGTGGGGCAAGAGATGAGGGTGGGAGGGGGTGACTCCTGTAGGCTGGAGCCACAGTGAGATGAAAGCCCCAAACGTGCAGACTGTGTGCAGTGACACTTGCGACCCCGGGCTCTGCCTGGGCTTTTCCTCAGCCTGGAGAGTCCTCTGGGCTGCGGCTGCAACAGGCAGCAGAAGACTTTAAGGCTAGTATTCCTTCTAAGACTTTCTCCAAGTACAGTCCAGGCAGAAGACAAAGGACCGAGATGAAGTAATTTGTTTCCCAGGAGTATCAGTATTTCAATCACTGGGCACCCTTTAACACACCTTCAAGAACATTGCCAGGGACGTGGTAGGTACTCCACAGGTAATCACTGAATGAATGAATGAATGAATGAATGAGTGAATATGCACTTATTGACCATTTACTATGAGTTATACTTCATTAAGGTTTGAACTTACTATCATGTTTTAAAAGCATGGAGGTATTAAGTGACTTGCCCAAAGTGTCACTAACACAGCTTGTGAATAGTAGACCCAGGATCCAAATGGTATCGAGCTGACTCATGTCTCCTGTAGGAAGCACGCCTGACCTCACCGTGGTGAGGGAGGGGTCCACACTCTGTGTCCCCATAGCACCCGTGCCCACCCCCATCTCAGCCTCCGCCACCCCAGAAGTGTATGCCTGCTGTCCTATTCTCTGCCCACTGCATTGCGAGCTGTTCTGCTTGTTGCCGTTTCCCTATGTAAACAGCGCAGCACTTAGTGTGCCACTCGGTGCAGACACACTGAACTCACGGGCGGGAATCGTACAGACCGACAGGGAAGGCAGAGTGCAGGGGGTTTGACGGGCAGTGTGTGGAAGGAGGCCCCTCCCCCCAGGGCTTCTTGTTTGTATGTGCAGCTACAGGTAAAGGGGTGGTATAGCCTAGAGGGACTGTAACTAGCCGGGGATCTCAAAGCAAATTAGGGGGCACCAGGGTCCGGCAGGGGAACATCTGTATAGCACATTGTGAGTGCCGGATGAAAGGCATGCATGGAAAAGCAAAGATCACAGCATAATTTTTGCAGAAATGAAACATTCCTAAATTGATACAAGGAGGGAGGTGAGGCTCCTGGAATTGGATACATTGCAGAGAGGATGCTGGCTCGCTTTGACATTGCTTTAAAGGAAATAGGTAAGTCAGTCAAAATAAGGCACAAGAGAGAGCAACCTTCTCTTTCACACACTGGAAACTTCTGCAGATCTGTAATCTTGTGGGCACACTACGGCAGATCAGAACTGAGGGGCGGACTGCACGTTTAGGAAAGCGTGAAGAAAACCACGGAAGGCTTGGGAATCACTTTCTCCTCGCCTGTCCCCCAAAATACATTTTTTTTGAGCACCGGAATCTGTTCAGCAGAAAGTCACAGAGCCCTCAGCCTCTCCTGAAGGCAGGCTCACCCTTATCTCTTCATCATTGCTAAGCCTTGTTCCTGAAAGTATTATGAGCCCCATGTGTATAAAATTAAAAACAAAAGTGATTTCTTCTTAGAGATAATTCTCCTGCCCGCTTTCCTCCATCCTGCCCAACAGCCCTCTGCTCCCGGCCCCCTCTCCAGGCCTAAGCCCCACTTAGTGGCTGGGTGCCTGTCCCAGGCCTAAGCCCCACTTAGTGGCTGGGTGCCTGTCCCAGGCCACCAGAAACATCATTTGCTTCCTACACAGTCTCGGCTTTGCCACGAGGAGACTGCACCGGCTGCAGACAAGACACACTGATTCCCACAACACTTCTGCTGGGCGGAAGTACTCCTTTGAGGAGGGTTCAAGTTCTATATGTAGACGGGGAAAAACAACATCAGTAACAACAAACAGCAGTGCCTCCGCAAAACAAATGCTTCACCCGGGGGTCATGCCCGCTTTGCAAACTCAACGTCCAAACGGCCCTCGCCGACAGCTCCCCGACCACCCCCTCTAACCAACATCCCCATCCACCCTATCGCCACAGCTAAGGACCTCAGTCTCACTTCCGCCTCGGACTCTCTGCCCCTTTTCAACTGCCTCCAAGTCCTGTGGGTTTTACGGGGGAAATGTCTTTTGAATCCAAGCCTTTTCCCCATCTCTGCTACCTTCTGTGCTAACAGAGGCCCTTACGCTCATCTTTATTTGGGGTCTCTCCTTCAGCAGTCCCCAAGGACCACCACAGATCTTTCCATGGAGCTGTGTGGCCATCATCTAGCAGGATGATTCCGTCCATCCATTCGGTCCCACCGAATTCCCCAGTTACCTTGTCTCCCTGGACAGGTTATGGGCTTGCAAGTTCCCGGGCCCTGCACACAAGCTTGTCTCTCTTTCTGCTGGGAGACTTGCTCCCCCTGCTTCCCTGGCGCCTTTGCTTGTGCTCTTGCCAACCGGGACAATCTCTCTATGACGGCCCATCGTGTGGCAAGGGTGCACTGAGCTGTCATACGCCCTTCAAGGGAGAACGACTTGAAAGCAGGAGCAGGCTACAGTCAAGTTCACATGGTGTCTGATAAATGTTTGTGGACGGAAGAGAGAAGGAGGAAGGAAGAAAGAAAAGAGAGGAACAACGTGGGGGGAAAAAGTCAAATTCTATTACTGCTCTCAAGATCCACATATTGCTCCCCAAAGTCAAGTAGTTCCTTCTAATGCCCCTGAAATGAAGTTCAAGCTAGAAAAGAAACCAAGGAGACTCAAAGCACAGACTCTGCAGCAGTCAGTGGTATGAATGTTCACACTCTGTCCGTGGGTGGCCTCACTTGGCCTCACTTGGCCTCTCAAAGCCTCAGTTTCCTCATTCTTGAACAGAGAATCATCACACGGTCTACACAGAGTCGCCCTAATGTTTGACCCCTGTGGACAAGGTACGAGACACTCTGATAACAGATCCAAGCATTTGGTAAGCAGTCAGTGAATCATGATTTTTCCTCTATTCCTTATTCTTGTCCTTAGTGATCTTTTACTGTTTACAAACTCTAAGACACTCTCTGCCCCGGTGAAGCAGGTAGTCTTGCTGGGGTGACAGGTATGGTGTGACAATAAAAAAAGGAGACCGTTTTAAACCAGACCTATCAGAATTTAAGCATCCTCAGAAATACGGTTGTTCATAGCAATAGTTACTTAATTTGCCTACAGACTTCTTTCGGGGTTTCTGCCAAGGACTTCAAAAGTTGTTTGCACTTTTTAGCTTTGAGTACAAAAAGCGATTGGTTCCTGGACAGCAATGCACATTAAACAACACCCTATTTTTGCTTCGGATAATAATAACCACATTGTATTGTAAAAGGTACCGCCAGTACCTCATGTCTACAGGTGGCATGGGATTCTTCTGGAAGGAATTACAGTCTGGAAAAGGGAAACCAGTTTCCTTGCCCCACTGGTTCAGCTGCTCTGAAAAAATTCCCCACTCAGTTAAGACATGGCTCTTGAAAATGTGGAGGACCAGCGTAGACTCAGCCGAGAACAGGCCAGAGCCTGGGGCCCCGGGAAGTCATGTGACACCAGGGCCCGCACAGCACTGGACCTTCAGTGGGTGGCTGAAACTCCTGCAGGACTGGTCAGAGAGGACAGTCGGCAGTTTTCTCAGGAAAGCCAGCAGCGCACGGGGGGCACTGGTGTCAATGTAGCGGATGAGACCATCTCATATGTGAGTCAACACCTACGTCCCATGAGCTTTCTCAGGGCACATGAAGGTGTCTGGAGCTGGAAAAATGTATTTGCCCCAGTATACCAAACAGTATGAAATCAAAATGACAGAAGCAAAATGATGGAATTTGCTTTAATTGATCTGCAAATTTATGAACTCATGTGTGATACAAGGGCAGTTTCCTGTGTTTGCTATGGCGGAGGGAGGGCCACCTCCAAAAATAAGAGCTTTAGGGTTCTCACAGTTCAGACGGTGACCGCAGTGGATCATCAGGAATCGATGCACATATTTCCTGGAATCAGGTATTGTTGTGTGTGACTTTTGCTCTCTTTGGTTATGTGTTATTAACTCTTCCTCTGCCTCCCTCCAAAGCTATGCAAGCAAGAGAAACCAACCAGCAAGGGGCACGGCCAAGTGGAAAGGAAGAGCTGGAATGTAGAGAGACTGTAATTTTTCAAATGTCAGCAATGGAAGCATCAGAAGTACTCGCTTCCCTCCAGGAAGTCCAGTCTAGGGCTCAGACTCCCTGCTGGAAGCTGGGAAGTTTCTAATTGTCTCAAGATTTATTGTAGCGGTAAGAGGAAGTGACATTAAGATAAGAGAAGCTGGAATCTGGGGTTGACAAACGACAGGCAACAGGCTTGACTCTCAGACAGAAACCTAAATTCGGACACTGGTGCAGAGAAACAAACTGGAAGTGCCCTGCAGCTCCTAGGGTGGGGTGACGGAATTGTTTTTGTTGTTGTCACCTCAGTGTGGTCATGGAGTCTTTACTGGGGGGTGGCAGCTTGGACACCGTTGGACAATGTTGGGCCCGGGCACCAGTTTCCTGGCAGGGTTGAGCCATTTACTCCTTCTTGGCTGTCCTTCCGCCTTCTTTTACTCCTTTCAGCAAATGGCGTGGCTCCGGCACAAGGATAAAAGGAGAGGTGTGCAAGGGAGAGTTTTCTGCAGTCAGGAAAGGGGTAGACTGAATCCACCGGCAGACCCTGGATTTGCTGGACCCCACTGCTTGATGTCAAGGGCTCCCTCTCTCCCCATATCTTTCCACTTCTTGCCCAAACTTAAACCAAAGGAGAGTCACTGAAGTATTAGGGATGTGGTGTTCTGTGTCTCCTTATGTCCCAATGCCCGAGGTCCGTGAGCTCTTTCTTGAGAGTGAACACTGAGCCTCGTCTGCCCGTTACCCATGGTCTTATGTTGTCCGTCCAACTAAATCTCACCTTACTTCCTCTTATCTCACCTTAACCCACTCTCCCTTCTTCTCTTCTTTCCTCCCTCCCTCCAATAATTATTCTCTCTGACCAGCTTTCCGAGCACAAAGTTGGCCCGCATTTCTTTGAAATTACTGGGCATGTGCCCAGAGAATTCATTCATTCAACAACTATTCATTCAGCATGTCTGACAGGCCAAGCACTGTGCTAGGCTGTTGGAACATGATCGACCTAGCCAACAGTGTGTCTGCCCTAATGAAATTTACAGTCAAATAAAATGCCAGTTAATGTTGGGATTTGCCTGACCGCCGCCCCTTTGAACTGGAGACTGTGCAGCCTTTAATAGCTGCGCGCTTCTGGTGACCACGTAACACTTTTCATATTGAGCTTGCTGGTGGCAACTGCTGCACTTAGATGTTCTTTCTGACTAGGAGGAACACACATGGGGAAAAAGGGGATGCCACAGGCATCACATCCAAATCACATTCACCCCTTCTAGAAGTTTCCATGTACCTGGAACATAATAGAAATATGTGGTGAATGAATTTGTTGGTTTTATGTCTTTGATGTTTCTTATTTCGATTCAGCATCATGCCAGGCCTCTGCTGTCTTCGTGGAGCCTGGTTTGTTATCTGACTTAACCTCTGTCTTATCTGATTCTTCTAAATCAGAAAATACCACTAGAAAGCCATCAAGATCTACATCCAAAAAATGGAAAATTGAAAGTGGGCTGTACCAGAAAGTTCAGGTCAACTTTTGAACTTGTCAGAAGTAATCAGGATTAGACCTTGTGGGTCCTTCCGAACCGGAAAGAAAAAGGAAATAAAATATCCAAGTTATCAGTTTAGATTCATAGAAAAAGGAAGGAAAATGAAAGCCAACAGAATTAACGCTAGTTTGATTCAAAAGTAAATTGCCATTTTTTTTTTATTTCTAGCCTTTTTTCCCACTCCACAAGACACCGTGGGGCTGTATATAAAAGAGTAAATCAGAGCCGTGGGTGCTGAATCTCAATTCTCTATTTAAGTTTCCTTCTGCCCAGGAGTGACTCCAAGAAGGAAATGAATTCTCTGTGGGGGATCCTGTAGTTGATTAGCTTTTACCTTCCAGAGGAGATGTCAATCATGTTAATTGGAATCAATAGACAGCTGTTCAGGGGCCCAGGATAATTAAGCAAGTCATAAAGGGTAGAATTAGAGATCCCTTTAAAAATTAAAAGGGATCCCACTGTTTGCTAACATTTCAAGCCACTTCAGCTACCTAAGACATATTCTGATTTAAACTCGCTGATCAAAGAGAGGCCAATCTTTGTTTTTTTGGAGGGGAGGAGAGCACATCCTCATCCTGTGGGAAAGAGGAAAACCCTCCTGTTAGAAGTAGTGAACTTCCATGGCATCCCAAGGGGAAGCTAAATTTGTTGAGTTTTGAGCTTCTGAGCCAGTTTGTTCTATAGAAATGGAGTGGACGGGGGTGGGGGGTGGAGAGAGAGAGAGAATGAGTAAGCATGTACACCAGCCCTCTGGGCTCTTGTCCATTTCAAGCTTGCATACCCTAGTGTCCCCCAGCCAACCTACAGAATCCATTATCTGTGACCTGGGTCTTCCTGGAGGGCAGCACAGAGAAGACTTCGCTGGAACAGAAGGGAGGAAGAACACTGAGAGCAGGTTACAATGACCGGACATCCCCAGCCCCCTTCAAAAAGATGCCCCTCCTGCCAGAGAACTTCTTCCCAGTAATGCATGTGCATTTTTATGCCCCCTTTAAAACTTGAAAGGGAGCTCGCACCACCCCTACCCTCCCACCCCCCACCCCAACACACACACATTTGCTTAAAGACAGAGAGGGCTCCTTCACCCACATGGCAACATGAAAAGAAAATGAATTCTGTCCCAGGCCTTGTGATTTTTTTCTTCCTTTTCCTGAGTCAATGAATGCCAGATGTTCTCACAAACGTCTTCATATCTTCAGCACAGCCTGCAAGAGTACTATTTATTATTGCTCACGGGTCAAGAGGCCATAACGGAGTTATAACAAGGCTGTGGTCACTCTTTGTGTCTCCTCTACTTGGGAGATATATGTGGCAAGTGTCGTAGGTGGCGCTTCTTTCTACATAACTTACTTCCTCCGGGCCAATTAGCTGGGTCAGATTAAGAGCAGAGGTGGTTTCCCGCCTTAGGCAACAGAAAGCTTGTCGAGGCCAGCTAAGCCAGACAAGACTTTCCAACTGTCAGAAGAGCCAGCGGAGGGAAAATGTCCAAAAGAATGCAAGCGTGAGGGCCAGTAAGCCCATCTGTCAACAATCTGTAAAATGTGGTAGGTCCTGTCCTCTCTGGCAATGTCTCAGCCTGAGTGAGCCATCATACGGCTGAGGTCTTCTGAGGTTGAACCAGGTCTTAAGTAGAAGGAAGGTGGATTTCATTCTTCACCGTCCGAGCTTCCTAACAGGCCACTGCTGAAACACCGCATCATCGCCCCTTCCTGGTGCCTACCAGTTCAATCGGCCTTTTCACGAGGATCACCCACCCGCCTCCGCCCCACTCCCTTTCAAAGCATGGGCGGATGTTGCAGAGAACCACAGCCTCCAGGTAAACATGCTGAAAGGCACCAATGCCCATGGGAAAGCGGGGTGCGTTTGGTCTGGACATCAAAGGGGCTCGGCTGTAGGTGCCAGATGAACCATGTCAGTGCAAAGCCCTGGATTACTGGGGCTAAGGCAAGGGCGCTCTACCTGTAGAGTCTGCTGCTTCCTGTGCGAGTGAGTGCTCTTCTGAAATACGCTCCACTGCTAGAGTTGGTCTCCTTTTTCTCAAGTTTTCTAACCAAACAAGACACTATTGATTTCAACCTGGCTCCCGAATGAATGAAGGGTCAATAGATTAGGCTGGGAAAACACGTTTCCTTCCTTTTCCTCCAGCAGGAAAACTCAGATTGTGTCTGCGGCTCTGGTTTTTAAGAAATCAATTGAATTCAGTAATTTGATTTCCATTTCAGCTTCTGGTCTGAATTTTGTGGAAGGTAATGTTCCCTATTGCTTTACTCATGCTGTTGCCTTTGCCATTACTTCCTCTCGAGGGGAGTCCTTCAGGTTATAAGATTGCTTTGGAGCAGATGAGAAGAGAGTCGTATTTGTAGAAGAGAAACAGGGGTCTTGGGCTCCACACCTTGCGAGATATATTCCATATTTTAATGAATGGCTCCACCCATCCTCCCGGTTGCATAAATCCCAAACATGAGAATCTTTCTAGGTTACCTGCCTCTTTCAAACATTCATACCCACTTAGCTTCTAAGACTTATTGAATCCATTTCTATTCAGCTCTGAAATGCTCCCCCTTCTTTTCACCCATTCCATTATGGGTTCTATTATGTCCCTCAAAAAGATATATTAAAGTCCAAATTCCTGTGCTCTAGATTGAATATTTGTGCTCTCTCTCCCCTCCCCCAATTCATAAGTTGAAACCTATCGCCCACGAGGTGGGATTAGGAGCTGAGGTCTTTGGTAGGTGATTGGGCGAAAAGGGTGGAGCCCTCCTGAAGGGGATTAGTGCTGTGTGAGACAGACACCCCACAGAGCTGTCTAGCCCTCTCTCTACAAGAAGTCACCAGTGGGCAACCCTGTGGAGCATTCTCACCAGACACAGAATCTGCCGGGACCTCGATCTCGCACTTAGCCTCCAGGACTGTGAGAATGCATTTCTGTCGTTGATAAGCTCCCGAGTTTACGGTACTTTGTTATAGTACCCCAGATGGACTGAGGCTCCCCTGTGCCTGTGCATGTGTCCTTCGTTCGAACTGGGGCCTTTGTAGGTGTAGTCAAGGTGAGGCCATCAATGTGAGTTTTAACCTAACTGGACTGATGTTCATCTAAAGGAGGGATGCGCCTTGTGAAGACAGGGACATGAGAAGCAGATGGCCATGAGCGATGGAGTGATGTTGCCACAAGCCGAGGAGCACCTGAGGCCACCAGAAGTGGGAAGAAGCAAGGAGGAAGCAAGAGACTTCAGAGGGAGTGTGGCCAGACCTACACCTCGACTTTGCACTTCCATCCTCCGGAGCTGTGTGAGAACACGTTCCCGTTTGAAGTCCCCCAGTGTGTGGTGGAGTGTGACCGCGGCTTTAGGACACTGTGCCTCTCCCCCCGTCCCTGCTCTGACACATCTCCATCGGAGCCAAAGTGATCTTCCTAAAACACAAACCCAAGTCACCGCCCTTCTTAAAAGTTTGTGTTTGTTTCAGATGAAGTCCAAACTTTTCAGTGTTATGAGGGTCCTTCTTAACTGAGCCTGCTTAGTCCCTGCCACTCCTCCCTGTGGACCCCTTTAGTCCAGCCATGCAGGGACCCCTGCCAGTCTCTCTTGGGCCTCTTAAATTTTCTTTCCCTCTGCTTAGAAAACATCAACCCCTTGTTTGCCTCGCTTCTAGCCATCCTCCAACTTACAGCTCAAGGTTTAGCTCCTTTTGAAGCCCCTTCTCTGAGACCTCTCCCCTAGAGGCCCACTTTCTGAGGATGTGATGCACACTTCTGTTGTATCTCTGACCGTGTTCAGCAGGTATCATGGGCTTCTCTAGATCCTGAATTCTTTGAGGTCAGAGACTGTCTGACAGGCCCCAGTACCTGACATAGAGGCTGGCAAATAGTAGGGAATTAGTGAATGTTTGTTGCACAAATGAATTTAAAAAATGAATGAATGAATGACTCTCTGGTAAGCTGCAATATGGCTGTTTCTCAACTGATAACAACAACCATCATTTGGGGGAAAGGAATAGTCCAATCAACCAAGTTTCATGAAGATGCCAGCCCAGAGTGAGCCAGGTGGCACTCTGGGTACTGGGGATGCACCTGTGAACCAGACGAGGTCCTGGCTTTCCGAAACCTTCCTCTGTAAATGGGGAGATGAGTGATAATTGAGCAAATAAGTAAATTTCAGCTAGAGATACGTGCGGAAAGCAACATAACAGGACAATACAGCCTGCGTCAGGCTCTCTGAGGAGGTGACATTTGAGATTAGACATGAATGATGTGCTAAGTCAAAAGCAGGATATTCAGGCAGAAGTGGAGCAAGGCCCAGCGGCAGCACCTTCTCGACCTATTTAAGTAAGAAGGGCAAGCAGACCACGAGAGTCTGCCACGGAGGGAGAGCGCTGGGCCAAGGCATGGGAAGAAGTCAGGGAAGCAGGCAGGGTTCAAAACGCATGGGGCTTTGTCTGCCGTGGCACATAATTGGAATTGTATTCTTGATACAGGGGCCACCAGTGGCGGTGGGCCGAGTGGAGGCAAGACGTGACCTGACTCTGGCTCTCAGTAGAATGTTCTGGCTTCTCCGTGGGCGTGGATTGTACAGGGCGAAGTGGAGTCTGTGGGGCTGGCTAGGCAGCCTTCAGAGGAGCCCAGGTGGGAGCCGCAGGGGGGCTTGGAGGAGGCAATGGAGTCGGGGGGCGGGGGCGTTCAGGGTCTTCTGCTCTGGTAAGAGTCTTGCGCAGGAAGGGGTTGAGTAGCTTCTGGAGCCTTTGCTGTGGGCGGCAGGAGTCTTACTTTCTCCTACGCCCAGTGGAAGAGGAGGGGGCCCCTGCTAGATTCAGCAGACTTGTGGATTCCTGGCTGGGCAGATTT
Organism: Macrotus californicus; assembly: GCA_007922815.1. Taxonomy (NCBI): domain Eukaryota; kingdom Metazoa; phylum Chordata; class Mammalia; order Chiroptera; family Phyllostomidae; genus Macrotus; species Macrotus californicus. The sequence goes on from VMDR010000308.1 coordinate 192,393, forward strand.
CCCAGCACGGAGAAGGGTAGAGCCCCAAAGATTCCTTGATTATTATGCCAGTTCTTGTTCCTTCTGTACTCCATTAAATATACATGTTGATACATACTTACATACCCATGTGCTGCCTTCCCAAACCACCTCTGGAGAGGCCCAGGGATAATTGATTTGTCTTTTCAATGTGCATTAAGTTGAGTGATTTTGACATCACATTGCCATCAATAGAGAGGTTTGACTTACAAATTATTTAGTGCTTACAACGGATCGTTGGCCACCTCCCAGACATTCATAGCGGGCAATCTCTTAAAAAAACATTAAATGAGGCTCACAGCGACTCCAGCATTGACTGCTGGCGTCCAGGACTGGTGCCTATTTGAGGCGGAATTCCTGCCGTTTTCGCAGCTGCTGATTTCATGGTTGCCACTTTATAATCACTTTAAGGGCCGGGGAGCAGACTGGCGGAGCTGGTGGTGCCCCACGGCTGACTTCACAGCCCCTGGAGAAGGGCGTCTGGGCAGGAGAGGCAGCCTGGTGCCACAGGAGAGCGATTGACCGAGTCCCAGCACCCACGTGCCCTTCCCAGCTGCGCTCCCCAGGAGTGCTGTGATCTTGGTGGGTCTCTTAACCTCTCTGGTCCTCAGTTTTCTCAGTTGTAAGATAAGAAAACACTATCTATTTTACCTATTCCCCAAATGACAAGAGCAAGTACGTTGTAAGTAAAATGCTGTTACCATTCTGAAGAATATTTCCTGATAAATTTCCCTCTCTGTTAAGTTCCTCTCACCACACCCTCTATGCCATTAAGAGCCCATTGAGATTTGATACACCAGGGAGGAAGACAGTTGTCCCCCTGTAACCTAGGAAAGGTGAGAAGGAAGCGGTAGCATAGTGGTGAGTTCCCTTCAGTCAGGAGGGGAAAAGATGAGCTTTTGGACAATAGGGGAGAAACTCGGAGAGGATGAGACTTGGGGGGGATGTCCAGTTACCACCTAACCCTGAGCTGAAGTCTGAAAGGATGGGTAAAGTGGAGGAACCCCCAGGAGACTAGGAGGAAGCTGGGCATAGTGGGGCTTTCCCGTCTCTTCCTTTCCTGGGAGGCGACTGCCTGGCCAAGCGCCCCGGCAGCCACGTGGGGCAGCTGGAGCAGCCTGACTCTGATGCTTTGCTGGGTTTGGGCAGATGGAGTCCAGAACACAAGTTTCACTGGCGTGGGCTTTGGCCATGGGTGCCAGGTGACCAGGAGGAATGGGGTCAGCACATGGATCAAAGCATCTTACCTGCACCCCTGCAGTGACAGGGACATCAGTTTCCCTCTGTGCCCCAGAGAGACTAAAACAAAGAGAGACTAAAGCTTTCCTTTTCACTGAAAGTCGGGGATTTTCTCCTCTCCCTTTCAGCAGGATGGGGCTCGAGATCAAGATGGGATTGGCTATAGCAAATTGTAAGTACCCCTGGTTGCTGCCCCACTGTGCCGTGAATTAAATGAGGGGCCCCATCCCACAAGGGAGAGAGAGTGGCATTTCCTTCAGTGTCAAACAAGATGAGTGCTATTGCAGACGCAGGGACTGCCCTGTCCTCGCCCCCCAGGTCTGCCCCTCACACGGCTCCTCAAACACTCAGCCCGCCCAGACAGCCCCCTCTCCGACGGCTTCTCCACAGGGCGGCGGCACCCGCTGTATGAACGCGACAGGGCCAATGATGAACTGCGGTACAGGTGCCCCAAGCCCAGGCTCTGCGCGGCCTGCTTGCTTTTCCTGCCCTGCCCGGGAGAGGCACAGACCCGAAAGCAGGAGGTAGGAAGGTGAACCTGATTCACACTGAAAGGCAGAGTTTGGGAGAAACCAGATCCGACAGGTAAGAGAGCATCTCAGGCTACATGTGGAGGAATAATTGGGGAAGTTGGGGACCAAGGGGCAGCTGCTTGACACATGAGACATGAAGAGAATTCAGGTCACTTTGGTTGTGTTATGAATGGAATCCTGTACTGTCACCTTTTTTTTTTTTTTTTAAGATTTTCTTTATTTTTAGAGAGAGGGGAAGAAAGAGAAAGAACGGGAGAGAATCATCAATGTGTGAGAGATACATCTATCAGTTGCCTCTCGCACACTCCCAACTGGGGACCTTGCCTGCAACCCAGGCATGTGCCCTGACTGGGAATCGGACCAGCGACCCTTCAGTTTGCAGGCCAACACTCAGTCCACTGAGCCACACCAGCCAGGGCTGCGCTGTCACTTTTGAGAAACTATTTTAAGACTGAGATCTCGGGGCATTCTTTTGGGATGCTGGTCTGTGATAGTGGTACTATATGCCTGCTTCGCTGTGCTGACGGGCTGTGGAGCCATTTGGCTTTCTCTGGATCGCTTTAATTTCTGATTCTGTTTCCTACTCTGGCCATACTGCACGTCGGTGAGTGAACTGTCCAGTGTCTCTCACTCCTTTATGAGACGCAGACAGTAGGCTGCGACCAGACGGAAGAGTAAGACAGTCTCAGGTTTACGAAGTGCGTGTCCCCAGGGAAAGGAGTCTCTGCTGCTCCAGGAAGTGGCAGAGAGGAGTTTCCTGAATATTCCATGCCAGGAAGCCCTCTCAGGCCCCTCTGCACAGACCGAACATGGGGAGGATGTGCCCAGTGAGAGACACAGGTGCCGGAGTTTGCCAGGATTTAACCTATTTAAAGCATGAGATGCAGGAACACTCGCTTTTGTCCAGAGCTGGCGCTGAGGGAGCAGATCACAGGCACATGTCATCCTTTGACCTTGCTGGTAAGGAAGGTCAAAGCCGCTATCACAATCTCCCTGACAGACAGAAAGTTGCAATTTCTTTGCCTCTAGACCACGGAGTTTCTATGAAGGACACCACACTGTGGACACATCTTCCCCTCTTCCTAGGGTCAAAGCCTGGCAGCTCACATGCCAATAGCGATCCTATTGAATAACAGCACCATTCTACTCGCTGGGCACTGTACCAGGCATTTCGAAAGCGTTACTTATATGATCCTATAGCAAGCCTGCAAGGTGGCCTTGGGGCTCCCATTTTATCAGGATGTCAATATTTATGTAAGTTGCACTTCTAGAAAAGAAGAGCAGGGATTTGAACCCAGTGCTGTCTGTCCCAAAGCCCTGGCTCTAAACCACTACTATACTGCAGAAGTCTCAAGTGGGCAGTCCCTGGACTTCCTTTATCCCGCAGACATACTTAATATGCCCAGCACAACCCTGAAAGCAATTTCTAAAATTAGTTGCCAGCATTTTAAAGATGGGGGATTTAACCTTGAAAAATCCCACTTCTGGCTTGACTTAAGACAAAGTTAAAAAACCTGAGAATACCAGCCCCCCATTTCCCTGGGGCCCACCAGCTGGAAGCTGAGGGACAGCTGCCCCTTTGACAGGCTCCAGTCTGGCTGCCTTTCATCGCTCCGGTGGTCCTGCTCTCTCTTGCCCCAAATGACACAGCCCTGTCTCCTGCCCCTCAGGGACATTCCAGGCTGAGGCTGACCAGAAGCACAGAAGCAGGCAGAGAGGAGCTGTGGGCAAGAGGGAGAGAGGTGTGCTCACCAGGTTGTGTGAGGCGCTGGCCACGACCTGGGTCTGACACACCTGGCGCCTGGATTACAAGACTGGTGGGCTGTCAAATGCCACTGGGAAAATCACAGACCCCCACCTGTCTGCTTGTGATGAACTCCCCTTTACTCTAAATGGCAACCACGGTAGGGCCCACATGGACTGTGGGGTCGGAGACACCTGGGCTCTGGTCCTGCACAGTCCCTTCCTAAGCCGTGCCTTTGAGAAACTGTGTAACCTCTCTGTACCCCAGTGTCCTCACGTGCAAACTGGGGAGAGAACAGAATCTATCCCATTGGGATGATGTGAGTATTTAGTGACGTAATCCACTAGATGGTGTCTAGAATAAACATTCAGTAAATAGAAACAGCCCTTAGAGCCCTGGCTAGTGTGGCTCAGTGGACTGAGCACAGACCTGTGAACTAAAGGGTCACCGGTTCAATTCCCAGTCAGGGCACATGCCTGGGTTGCAGGCTGAGTCCCCATTGGTAGGTGCACGAGAGGCAACCACACATGGATGTTTCTTTCCCTCCCTTTCTCCCTCCCTTGTCTTCTGTCTAAAAATACGCAAATAAAATCTTTTTTTAAAAAGAAAGACACAGCCTTTACAATTTTCACATGAGAACAAAAAAGCTTAAAATTGATGTTTCCCACAAGACGTGCATGTGGCTGGATATTGGCTGGTGACGGGCCCTGAATTAGAACTCAGGTCGTTTCGTTCTATGTGATTCCCCCCGCGCTCACCCACAGTGATGGGGCAGCTCATCTCAGGCTGAGGCCCAGCAGCCTGCCATTGGCTACCTACTGTCCACTCTGCCGTCGTCCTGACTGCAGAGTGCGTGCTGTTAGCCACGCGAGGTGAGGGCTGATGGAGCCACTCCTAGGCAGCATTTGATCCCCTGTCCCGTTCCACAGAGCTCTAACCTGAGCCCCACCCAGGAGGCTGGGAAGACTGAGGTGGGCTCATTTCTGTCTTGTTAGCCAATGATGATGCAGCACCGAGAGCCATGAGTCCTGGGACTAGGAAGACTTTAAAGCAAATGTCACTGATATGCTACCAGCCCCTGCTGGGAAAAAGCTGGAACAAAATTCACTGAAGGTTGTAAGTTCCACCCCAAGAAACGTCCCCCTTCCCTACAGCTGGAGACTATTGTCAAGACAATGGAATCATTCTCAACCTCTACCCTCCGCCCACCACCCTCTGTATGCAGGAAGGTGCCAGGGAGGCTGAATCTATCACTTTATTTTGGGGACAGAATCTGCGTTATCCGAGGAAAAACTGCAGGCAGTTCACTGGACAGAACTTTGCCAGTCTTCCTTCTAGGCAGGATCTTTATTGCTGGAAGATAAATCCACCCAATTTGTTCGACACTCACTGAGCCTTTAGGAATCACATGGTTGCTCACTGAATCTGCAGAGATTCAAAGGAATAAACTTCGATAACTGCCTAATCCTTTTCCTTACCTTCACGGTGCAGACAAAACGCCCATCTTTGAGTCCCCTCCTTGACCGTTACCGTCTGGCCTCTCCTCCCTCTCTGGTTCTAGCTGCCTCTACTCCCCTCCTGCACTCACTGTGCTTCAGGCACACTTGCCTCCTTTCTGTCCTTTGAACTTGCCAAGCCTGGGCCCTTCTTCTTGTGCCTGCCACCAGTCACTAATATATTGTGTTTTCTTACTATTTTACACTTTTTGCAATTATTTCATTTACTCATGAGTCTGGTTCTTATGGTCTGTCTCTCCCCAAGACAATGTAAATTCCATGAGAGCAGAGACCTTGTCTGTGAGGTTTTGTCACCTGTGAGTCCCCCAGGCACAGATTCGGGCCCAATAAGATGTTCCTGTTACTATAATTTTCTCTTTAAAGTTTCCTCCCAGCCTTACCTATGTGGAGAGAGTTCTTAACATAACCAGGGAAGAGAAGGACCTTCAACTGGGAAAGAGAAGAAGGTACAGGCAGATAAGTAAGATCTTCATAAAGGGGGAGGGGGTGGTGTGTGTGTGTGCGCGCGCGCGCGTCCTCTTCAGAATCAAGTCTTTGCTAAGATGTTCCTCACAGTTAGAAGAGAAACTTCACTTGTATGAACTGTTTTAAAAATGCACCTGTTGGACTGTCTGCCAAGCCTTGATATGACACTTAGACAAATTAGCACATTGGCGGCTACAGATACAGACGCAGAGGCAAGTCTGGAATCCTAAATGCCAACCAAGCCCCCGCACCAGCTGTGCCTGGAGGGCCACAACTTTCCATGGTGCCAGATGGGGCCTCCCATGGCCAGTTCTGTACTCTCCAGGGTCGCTTCCTTCAGTAAAAAACCCCTCCTTTTACAGGATTGCTCCTCGGCCCCCACAAGATCCATCTTTGGGAGGACGGGCTGCAGATTTCCTTCCTACCAGGAGCAGATGATACCCCTGGGCGTTTCTTCTCCTAAATGTCTCAGTTCCCCCAACCCTCCCACGTCTTCTTAGTTCTTTCATGGCTGATGGAAAGAGTAGGGACAGACTTCTCAGGATGGAGGATCCCAAGCACTACCACATTCCAACTGGCTTCTGGATGCTCCCTCCTGGTCCTTGTACCCTGCTGGCGACTACTGGCTAGCTCCACAAGCCATTCACCTGGGGCCACAGCTGACTTCCTTCCGCGCGTGAGAAAGCGGGAGCTGCAGTGAAAGTTTTATGTGCGTGATGTGGACACCATAAATCAGAACCCTGGCAGTGTCTGAACCTGTGAAATGCAAAGGGAATTCAAACACTGAGCCAGCCGTGCAGGCAGGTGGCCCCTGAAGCTCCGGAATGTTCATCTCACGCTAACAGCTTGCACATTTATATTATGGTACTGGAGGCAGTGAGCAGAAGGAGTGGAAGGTGTTAACAACTACTGCAAAATATTTCTTTAAGGATACATTTCCTCCATTTCCTCTCAACATAAATTCTGACAACACAAATGTAGTATTTATCCATGAAATCATATATCTGGGAGGACTGCTTTTAATTTATGGAATGATTTGAAAAAGCAGTCCTTTAATCTATGCTGGGAGTAGTTGGTTAATGTGATGCAATTAGCAGGGTAAATTATTTTCATAAGGACAGGGTTTAAGGCACAAAACTAGCCCATTGCAAACGAACACCTTTCTATTCTGCTTGGTGCCAGAAAAATGGACTCTGTTGCTTTACTTTAAACAGATACACAGGTGCTCTTTCTGGGATTATTCAAAATCAAAATAACTCCTATGACTCACCTGTGACTACCTAGAAGGACCCGAACTGAAGTGGGGAGAGGAGACAGGAGGGCAGAATGATCTTTGCCTGCTCATACATTTCTTGGCTCTGGGCCCCTGCCTGTCGATTGTCTGGGTGGCTGAAATAGAAGCTCTCTTCTCTGTTCTAGCCCAACAATAGCAGTGGTGGTGCCATGAGTGAATGCCCACACTGTGTGAGGCCCTGTAATAGGCAACTATTTTTAGACACATGATCCTATTTGCCCCTCACAAGACCCAGCAGGTGTATTAACCTTTTTTTACAGAGATGAAAACTGAGGTCGGAGAGGTAAAAGGATGTATTTCCAGTTACACAGCTAGAAAGTGACTGAGCCAACATTTGAACCCAGGTCTTGGGAGGCCAAATTGGATGTACTTTGTAAGCGATGCTGCCTGTATGCTGAGCTGCTGCTGCCTGGGCTATGTCTCCCCTCCATGAACATCCTCTGTCCCGGGAGGCGGATTTCCTTCGATATTGACTCAGCTCTAGGAGTGCCGTCTCTGTTCTAGGGATTTGCTGTTGATGAACCTTTTAGGACGTTTCATGCAGGCTCCTGGAATGTTATAGCTCTAAGGGATCCAGCTGAACCTTCTCATTCCAATGATGGTGAAATAAAAGCTCCAGAGGGCTTTTCCCTGGCAGTTTTGAAACTAGAACCCAGCCTAGCTGCTCACCTTGACACTGTGAGTTCTCACCTTTCACTCCTATTATTTTAGCTTTACCCTCAAAAGTTCTCCTCTAAGGAAGGTGTGGAAATTATTGCTGTCACTCTTGAAGAAGTGGAAAGCCAGAGGAGCAAAGTTCACATGGTAGACAGTTATATGAAATACTGGTGGAAAAGTCAAGGCTGGACCTGTAGACACTACCTAAAATGCTCTAAGGGGATTCCTTAGAGAGTCTCAGATGTTTATAAAAGTAAGATGAATGCCTTTTGCAAACCAGCTTCAAACACAATCACGTCTCCGCTCCAGCTACCAGATAAACACTCACCACCCACCTTTGCAGAGCTACTGTGTGCAGTGCGTAACACAGGGCACTAGAGTCAAAAACGACGAAAGATACCCTCCCTGCTCCATCCCAAATGGATAATGTAGAAGCCGTCACACAGAGCAGGGCCCAAGAGACACGTCGGAGTCCTTGTAAATCCATTTCCCTCCACTTGGGTGGCCCCTCTGAGTGTTTTTAGGGTTGAGCCAACATCCTGGTGTCCCCAGAAGTTCTAATCCCATGTCCCTTGGGAATGAATGGAGAAGCCTGATCATCAAAGCGATCCGCTTTTTGACTTGACCTTTGACTTGACCATATATCAGGCATCCCACTCACTGCTGGGGAATGTGGAGGCCAAGTCATCCTCCCCAAGGTGTCCTTGGGTCCTGGGAGCACTTTTATTCTCACGGCACTCTGGGCCAGGACAGAGGAGGGACATTTGCAAATCCCCCCTGAGGGCCTGCTCCATGGAGGCTAGAAGACTTCTTTCTAACACAGCGTGCACCTCTCTTTACTGTCCCATCAGCAGAGAAAAAGACAGGGTAAGGGAGGGCCCAACGGTTCCGTCAAGGCTGCTCAAAAGTGACATGTTTCAGCAGAAAATTGGGCATCACTTTTTATTGTCTCTTGAATGATAATAATCATGTCGCTCAATGGCTGCCATGTTTGTGACCAGCACTATGTTTTATAAACTACATCACATTTGCTACTGAGGCTCAGAGAAGTCAGACAACCTGGCCCAAGCTGAGGTTCACGCAGCTAATTAAGTCACAGAGCTAGGACTCAAGCATGTTCTAACTATAATAACACAAATAACACCAGGACTGGTTACAAAGTTTAAAAAATATTTTTGGGTAGTCTGGAGTGTGTCACACAAACTTCGCTAGACTTGATCGCAACCCCAAGCCCAGAGTTTATCCTGTCCTGCTCATTAGCATGAAGTAATACGGCCAGACAGTGGGGGAAGGTTTTTAGGGGAAGTAGGACTACCTGAGCTCCTCCAAAGGCCATCACACCGAAATGAACACCACAACACAAAATGGGGAAAGGACAAGAAGAGACAATCCACGAAACTAGGAATCCCAACGGCTGACTTGTGTGGGGGAAAACAAAAGCACAAATTAAATTAGCTACTATTCCTTGTACCTTAAAACCTAGACAAGAATATTAATCATGACAATTCTGCAGTGCTGGAGAACATTAGGAGAACATTACAATACTCTGCTTCCTTTGACTAGCACCCAAAATTTTCACCCAAAAAGATAATCACAGTTGTGACCACATATTTTTTTGATTTTATTTTTGATTTTAGAGAGAGGGGACAGGAGGGAGAAGAAAGAGAGGGAGAGAAACACTGATGTATGAGAGACACATCGATTAGCTGCCTTCTTCCCACATTCCAACTGGGGACCAAACCTGCAACCCTGACCGGGAATCAAACCAGTGACCTTTTGGTTTGTGGATCACCACCCAATCAACTGAGCCACATGAGCCGGACTTTGATCAAGTAATTTTCAAAAGGATATTAATTGTAGTGTTGCTTGTAATAATGTAAGTCTTCAAAGTTATTGAAATGCACAACAGACATGGGTTAATAAATTATGGCCCATTTATGTAATGACATACTTCGCAGACCTTAAAAATGATTTTGTGGAAGATGATTTAATGACATGGGAAAATGTGTGTGATATATTACTAAGGCAACAACATGAAGCCATTTCTGAAAAAAAAATAGAGATAAATATATGCCTAGAAAAAGACAAGAAGAACAAACACACGATATTAATAGTAAAACAAATTGTGGTTGTTATTCTGTTCCTTGTAGGCATTTTAAAAAATTTCCACAATGGCCACATTTTAGTTTATAAAAAAATATATATATTTTAAGGGGTGAAGAATGAAGATTAATTACTTCAACAGGCAGTGGGACTTCCTTCTTTCTTCCTACAAGACAATCCGTCCATCTCTGCACCTCCAAGGCAAGCAGACCGGGAGGATGCTGCAAGCATTCATTCTTAGCTCAGTGGCCAATATGGATGCATCTGGGCCTTCAAGTTGGCCTTTGGCAGCTCACACACCTCCAGCCAGGGAGCTTCCCAACACACATCCCAACCAGTGACCCAAACAGAGCTGCAGAAGTACTCCAAATGGGCCGGGCTTGTTAGGCGCTCTGACATTACAGGAGCGCCCTGGGGGCTGTTGTGAGCGGCGTGTCAGAAAGCCCAAAAACACAAGCTCTGAGAGACCACGCTCTCTGTACCCCCGCTCTGCTGTGTCCGTGGGCTCCCCAGCCTCCAGTACCAAACAGCGGCTCTGGTGTCCACCGCCAAGAGAATGAGGTAGGCTTCAGCCAGCTGCTGCTAACAGGCAGGGCCTCAGACGGGGCTGGAACACTTGAGGAAGATTATTTCGCTATGATCATTATTAGCTGCTTTTAATCACAATAATGAACTAATACAGCAGTACTTATGCTTGGGAAAGTCAAAGAGGATCCATTAAAAATCTAATTAAGAGCCAGTCCTTACGAAGAATCATGGCTTATTTATCTGTCTATTAGGTAATATAAACTAGTGAACTGTGCAGCTTGGAAGCGTTCCACCGGTGGAGACGGTGAGGGCTGCTCCCTGGTGGGCTGTGAAGTACAATAAATCCTGCTTTAAGGGAACGCTCACTGTGTTTTAAGAAGAGACAAGGAGGGAGGGAAGGAGAGGGAGAGAGAAAAAAGGTTAATAGCAATTCTTCATTCATTATCTTGCCATTTTCCAAAAGAAAAAGTCACACACATGTATTTCTACAGAAAAAGTATGAAGAGTCACAGAGTTCTGTTGGTCATGGAGTTCTGGAAATAGATTGTGGTTGAAGAACCACCTGCAACGGGCCAGACGTGGACCTAGGTGCTGAGGTAGAAAGAGTGAAGGGAGAGGAAAATAAGGTAGGCCACTGAGATGAAGCCTGGAACAGAGTCAGAAGCCAGTAATGATCACCACAGGTAGGCTATGAGTTATATTCTGAGCTTCCTAGTAGCCAAAGCAAAGAGAGATAAAAAAGTTCAAAGCATATCACTTGTTATCTAGAAATAGAGTCCTTCTGGCAACCAAAGGCAGAATTTCTTCAGTGAGTCCCCCTGAAACAATGTCCCAGCAATACTCTTAGAGAGGCTACATCCCAGTAAGTTTCATGGGTCTGCTTCTTCTGATGCCCCTGGGCACCTTATTCAGCAGCAGCTAATCCTCAATGGCCCAAAGGAATGGGGTCAAGTACTCAGGCTTCTGATGAGACAGGCAGGGGAGATTTTCAATGGCAGAGTGCCCCTGGGTGTGTGCATGTGGATGTGACACACACAGCCATCTCCATGGGAGAAGCTTTGCCACGCTGCTTTTGCTTTACTCACTATGGGAAACTCCCAGTAAACATCTACATTTTAAGAGTCTCAAAAAAGGAGTGCAGAGTCCTTTCCCTGTGATCCCACAGGAGATGGTTACCTTCTCAAGTAGCAGCAGTTCCGGGGCAATTCGACTTTAATAAGTTTGCCAGGTTTGGTTTTAGCCTCCACAACGTGCAGGAGGATGAGCGGAGAGGTATGAACCCTGCTCCAATGGAACAGAAGGCACAGGGAGGAAATGGCAGGGGCAGCGCTACCTACCCCTGTTCTGACTGGCGACGCACAGGCTGTGTTCCAGGTGTAAACGCTCTCAACTAACTGGTCCTCACCGCAACCCTTGGAGAGAGTCACAACTGCCATCCCCGATGGACAGAAGAGAGCCATATCAAGGGGACAGAAATCCTCAGTGTCAGAGATGGGAGCTGAATGCAAGCGGAGAGCACCCAGCATGGCTGGGGACTGTCTTCCAGATGCCCCCAGTCACATGGTTGGCAGGTGAGGTGCGTGAAGAGGAAGGACCATTGGAGGGCCCCAGAAAGCGCCAGGCAGGAGATACACAGTCAGTGTTGCTTTAGGGCCAGCATCAGCAGGAGGTGCTGTGGCACTGAAGCCTGTCCAGTCCCCATTTGTTCACCTAGCAGCTGTGAGATCTGACCAGGGAGTAGGTCTATGCAATTCACTAGAGAAAGAAGGCCCCTGCCCTTGGTCCCCGAGGAAGTCAGATCTGCAGGGGTGGTCCCAGGGGGCTTGGGAGCCTGAGAGAGAGACATTTAACTTCCACTGGGGGCTTAGCATACTGAATATGTGGTAAGGCTGTCACAGGTAGAAGCAAAGGTGTGAGAGAGCATGGCCTATTTGGAGTTTGGTGAGAGGAGAAACAGCGAAGGGGTGGGTAGGCAGGACAGACAGACAGATGGAGTGAAATAAAAAGTGGAGAGTGGAGAGTGTGTAACTCGTGAGGAGAAACAAGTGGGACCTGTTGTGTCCATGAAAGAGTTTGGGCTTCAGCCTGAGAGCAGTGGGAACTTCTAAAGATTTAAGCAGGATGATGAAGTCAGGACGGGTTGGGGTTCTAGAAAGGTCATCCTACCTACACATGGAGGAGGCACAGGAAGGTGGATGGAGACAGGGAGGCAGAATGGGCCAGGTGAGAGGTTATGGGAAGGGAAGGAGGAAGCAGCAATGGGGGTGGAAAAGGGAGGAAAAGGAAAGGGACCCCAGGAGGGCAGACCATCCTATCAGACGCTGGGTAAGATGCAAGGCTGAAGCAGGTTCCTAGGTTCTTGCTGAAGGTGACAAGTGGCTCAGTAGGGAGAGGGGGCTTCAGGGACATGCAGCGGGGTAGTTCTGTGGGCTTGTGGGATATTCAGATGAAGCCTCGGGCAGGTAACTGGACGTTTCTGAGGGAGCATCCCAGGGGAGTAAACCAAGGCAGATGGCAGAGGTCGCCCTTGGAGAGGAGACTGCCTGTCACTGTGCCCTGGGATGAATCTGCCTGTCACCGTGCCCCAGGATGAATGGACGTCTACGTCTGCTTCTGGCCCAGGTGAAGAGAAACGAACACCACACATTCTGCACTGGGTATAACCTCAGGTTGTCTCCTGTCCCTCACCATATGTTGCGAAGTGGACTCCAATTTGAGGTTTCAGCTAAAACTCTCACCAGGGAAAAGCAGAAGGCAAACCTGAACTAATTGCTCCACCAGTCGAGTGACCTTTAGAAACAAGTCTGAACTTTGTCAGTGTGCTATCAGTATCTCCATCAGGAAGTATTTCAACCAGCTAATGTTTGCCGACTGGGAGTTCCGTTCAGCGTCAGGGTTTCCGTGCTAACCTGACCTTCTGAGGTATTTAAAGATGCAAAGGCCAGATTCATCACTCGAGGTCCCAAACCCATCGCCTGAATGCCAGCACGCTACATCTACCAACACACGCTGAGACTCTCTCCCTCTTTCTCCTCCCTCACACATAAAAACACAAACAAATGCGCGCGTGCGCACACACACACACACACACACACACACACACACAACAGCCCTGAGGTCCTAAACTGACCTCACAAACTTTTTAGAATCCCATGCCACTGAGCATCCTCAGTCATCATTGGCCATCTTCCTTAAAAGGCACTTTCCTCTTCGAGCCAGCAGGCTGGGTTTGAATCCTGGCTTCCCCACTTCCTGGCCGTGCATCTTTGAGCACGCTCCTTCACTTCCCTAAGCCTCAATTTCCCGATCTGTGAAATGGAACTCGTAAGAGAACTCATCTTCCAGGCCAGTACGAGATGGGTCTCGGGACTCACCCTGGTGGTGGCACAGGGGTCACCTGATTTCGAGACATGTGGCCGCCGTGATCAAGCAGGTGCACTCCATCACACCGAAGGCATGGTGGTACTTTCAGTGCCTGATGGGGCCCCTGCAGCTGACGTGAAACCAGGGACTGTGCTTGTTTTCCTTGTCCTTTATGAACGGAAGCAACGGAGGCCATCATTTCCGCATAATCCAGTGTCCCCAGCTATATTTCACTCCTCCGAGAGGCAGCAGCGGGAGCAATCCAGAGTTTAATTACACTCCTATTTTGTGCAAAGGAAGGGAGGAGAATGAGCCTTGGAGGGGAAGGCAGTCCATAAGGCACTGATTACTGTGGTGGAGGTGCGCAGAGTGACAAATGACTGCGCACTAGAAAAAGGTGTTAGAAGGGCTGCTTCTCACTACAGGTTTCCTCTGGGGCACAACCCCGCGAATGAAGCGGTGTGCCTTTAGGGAACTCTGAGCTCTCCATGTCCCCCCGCAACAACCCAGGCCTCCACGGCTGGGGACTTTCTGCGGTGGCCCTGCGACAGCGAATCGTTGCTGGGGGTGAGCTGGGAATCCAGGACTGGGACTGAAACTCTGCCCAGCCGGTCTCTTTCCACTGCAAAGGCCTGTGTTCTTGAGTTACCTCCGTGTCTGACTTGGCCTCTTGTTCAGGAAACAACCACTCTGGCTTCTCAGTTCCCTGTGCGAGCGGCCAGGAGGGAGGCACTGGGAAGGCAGGGGACTGGTACTGGGCCGTCGTGGTTAAGGAGAAGAAAGGGGGGAATGACAGGTGCAGGCTCGTGGAGTGTCCCAGGGAAATACTAGAAGGGAACAAAACCTCCCTTTGATGTTTCTTGGATCTAAGTTGGCCTGAGTTGGGACTAGAACAATAGCTCAGTTTTGATCCCCAAAAAGCCAAAGAGTCCTCTATTAACAGGCATTAAAGTGACTACCTCTAGATTTCAGAAACCAGTAATGGGGAGAGGAAGGTGGCCCTTACATGGAAGTGTTGTATTGGGAAGGGGGACTTTCTGCAGTGATGGAGGTGGGTGGTGGTGGGAAGGAGACAAGACATTTGGGAGGGTGTCAGAGAACAGCAGAGGCTCGTCGGGAACATAAAAAATATGAGCTGTACAGAGAGCTGTCTCCAGCCTGCTCTGAGTGTTTCACACCCAGTGTCTCCTTTAACCCGCCTGCCTGACCTCGGCAGCCTGAGTGTACCCCCAGGCTGCCCGGCACTGTGCTTGATGGCCTGTGCTGGCCTGTGTCCAGACAAGGGGAGTGACAACTGCACCGGCACTGCCCCGAGGGCCAGGGGGCCTGAGGTCAGGCATCTACTCACAGCTGTGTGACCTTGGAGAAGCCACATAAGCTTCCTGAACCCCAGACTCCTCCCTCCTCTGTCCAGTGAGGTTTGTAAATACCTGCTGGCCCTTCCCCCGAGGGGCCGAGAGGAGAAAATGGCTTGCAAATGTGTGCTCGTAGAAAATCACCCCTCCCCTTATCTGTATCACGTCTCTTCAGCTCCAGAGGGTCAGTGATGAAAGGTGAGTACAAATGAAGATGTGACTTATTAGAGGCTACAGAGTCCCAGATGGATCAGACTGGGTCACCATGCTGGGTTGAGCCTGTCTGGAGAGGTTTTATCATCCTGACACAGCCACCCAGAGAGAGGGTTACAGATGTTCCTAGATTCCAACTGGGCAGGGGTCAGCACAGGGCAGCAGAGGCCTAGCCAGGGGAGATGAAACTCATGCAAGGTCATCTATGCAGCTGTGTCACTGGCCAGAGCCATCCCTCGGGCAGCCTTATGCACCACCCTGGTGTGAGCACTGGGACCCTCCTCCTGCCACCTCGGGCCATTCTTAGCCTCCACACCCACCCTCCGGCACAGCAGAGCTGCACTGGGCAGCAGGTGGCTTCCTTTTCCATGTAGTTTTCCATGTAATGCCCCATTTACTCCTAAAACACCCTATGAGGTAAGTACAGTCCATCACCCAGTTTTACGTGATGGGGCAGAGGTGGGAGAGGTAAGTAACTCTGCAAAGTCTCCAGAGTCCCCTGCTTCCAAGGAGCAGGCTGAAGCTTGGAACTCAGGGTCCACATCCTCAAGCTCGCCCCCTCCCTCTGGCTCCTGTGTGTTGGGACCCGGGTGAGCCTTCTGCAAGGCGTTTACACTGCCAAGTACTCTCGGTGTTGAGACTAAAACCTCTCCCAGAGGGACCCAAAAGGGGCCTTTTCCCTCGATCAGCCTTTCCACAAGCAACCTGAGCCAGGGCTCAAATTGGGGCAGGCTCCCAGAGCTCCCTTCCAGAGACACCTGAGGGGCTCGGGGCCCTGGGACAAGCTGGCCGTGGGGAGGACGGACGGCTCATTGTGGACATGTCACTGAGGGCCCCTTAATCACCACCCCGAGCCTGGATGGACTAGGCCGAGAGCTGCCAGGCCGAGCGGTCCTATCACGCAGTGAACCCCTGGAAGGCCAGCTGTCGGGGAGGGGAGTCGGATGTAAACATGATGCGCCACTGAGAGCCTCTGCTCTGGCTGGGCCATGACTAATGGTCTTCCCGTTGCTCTCATTTTGGACCAGACGCTGTGGGGTGATGGTTAGGTTTGACATCTCAGCCGTCTTTTCTCATTCCACAAGCAAGTCAAAGGAACCCCGACTCCGGCAGCAGTGGGAGGAAGGACGGGACGTGCCGACAGAGTGCCTGCCCACAACTCGATTATTAGAAAGAAGCATGCCACTGCCAAAACACTAAATGCCACCTAAAACAAGGACAACACTTCCCAGGTGCACTTCCCGTAGGCGTCTTTGTTCTTACGGCTAGTGTGTCGCCTGGCTTGCTGGGCCAACTGTCAGTCACGGCCTCCCGCCCACATCGGGTCCACACAGAGGGCCATCGGGCACAGGATCCCGGGCAAGCCCATTTTACTTTCTAGGAGCAGAGTCCGGGACCCTATCTTCATTTCGCTGCCTGCGTAGGAACTGCATCCTGTGCATTCACCACCTACTCTGCCCCCAGCCATCCACTGCTTCCGGGGAATCACAGGACACAAAGTACAGGGTTTGGCGACACTGTGATGTCCAAGTACAATGACTCCTCAGGCCCAACCCCCACCTGAACTGGCCAGAAGCAGCAGGGGCAGGCAGGATTTTGAAGTGAAAAATCCTTTTCTTGCCTTTTGCTTCTGCTGCTTCATATTTCCCTTCTATCTATTTGCTTCTCTTTTCCTCTCCACCCTCAAATTTTGTTCCATTTTGTACCTAATATATCCAGGAATTCTGCCTTGACAGATACGTTTCTCCTAGGATACACACCACCCATAAAAGCAATGTTTTCATTCTTGTCTTACAGGCGAAGAAGCTGAGACGGGAGCAGTCCAGTGACCAAGCGGGAAGCACAGACCCCAGGAAGGACAGCAGGCCAGCCTCCTCCTCCCCTCCCTGCGGCACCATCACCGGCCCTGACCTTCCTTCCCTATTCTCCAGCCCCCACTTCCCCTCACTCTCCTTTCTTTACCCTTCCCTTCCCTCTAAGGACCATGTCTAAAATGAGAACAGGGAAAACGAATGCACAGTGAACATGGCCAGCTAAGGGCTTTCACACATAGTATCTCAATAAATAATTCCGATTCAATAAGGTAAGTGGCGTGCATTCACTCAACTATGTACATTATTGGACACTAACTGTGTGGCAGATACCATGACCCCCAAACTGAATTATCTTCTGCAGGGCGAGCCCATTGTAGTCAGACTTCCCTGCTAGGAGAGTGTTCTAGGAACCCATCTGTGTCAGTGCACCAGCTGGCGTTGCTGTGAGAGGCTGCATTCGGCTTCGGTGAATTTTTCTGAACACTCTTCCAACACATTTGCCTATTTCCCAATGGGTGATTTATGAGCACACCTGCCCATACCGTGCTGAGTGCTCATGGTTTTTGAGCAGAAACGGCATGATCCCCAGGCCCCACCCTCCCTATTCACCCGATCTTGCCCACAAGTGACTATTTTCGGTTTCCCTGGATGAAAAAAGTCCTCCAAGGGAAACATTTTGCACATATGGAAGAGGTGAAACAAAAAATGGCAGACGCCCTAAAAGGCATCAAAATTGACGAATTCAAAAACTGTTTTGAGCAGTGGAAAAAATATCTTGACAAGTGTATTACATGAAATGGAGGCTACTTGGAAGGTGACTGAAGTTTAAACATGTGAGAATACACAATTTTTAATAAATAAATTCTGTTTTTTTGGGGGGGTTCCCCCTTGTAGATGCTCCAAGTAAAATAAATTAAAAAAGAAAAAAGACTCAACTCCTGCCCTCGAGTCACTCAGGGTCTAGCGGAAACTCCCAGTCACTTGTTTCCAAAGAGGCTAGGAAGAATCAATTCGCCTTCTTACTGTCAGAGTTCAGATTTGGAATCCTTCTTTTGGACTCCAGATTCCAAGCTTTCCATGGCACAGAATTCTGTGGATATCAGGAAAAAAACACAGCTCCCCAGAATCAGCCCTTCACCTTCGGTTCTCTGAACAGGAAAGAAGAGAGGGAGGGAGAGAGGGGTGGGGAGAGAGGGAGAAGTGGATCCTTGGCCCCCATCCCGCTGTACCCCAAGGCAGGGAGTCCCCTACGAGCCCTTCCTTTTCCAGCTGGGAGGGGATGCGCTTTGAGGGGCCCCGGGCTTTCATGTCGGGTCTGCCCAGGTGGTGTGCAAACCAGAGAACTACAGGGTGAGGCGTGTCATTGTGCACCTGCCTCCTTTGGGCTTTTTTGTTTTGGGCTTGCACAGCCGCTGGCTGAACAAAGAAGCTTTGCTTCTCACCCTGGGCCTCTCAAAAGAGAGAATTCCAATTCTTTGAGTTAAAAGAAGGCTCCTGCTGCCCCGGGCCGGCAGTAGGTCAGAGACAAGACCCCAAGCTCCGAGCCACCCCCCCAAAGATGATGATTATGTTTCCGATGGCAACGATGACAGCACTTACCATGTATTGAGCTTTTATGTGCCAAGCACTGTGCTAAGGGCTGTGATGTAGGCATGTCACCCACACAATCAACTCTGCGAGGGAGGGACTATCATCGTGCCCGACAGTCAGGCACTGGGTGACATGACATAACTCGCCAAGACCATGTTAGCAGGTGACGGACCCAGGACTGGAGCGCAGGCAGTCCGGCTCCAGAACCCTGCACATGCACCGCTGCATTGAGCGTCTCCCTGGAGAAAGTGGCAAGTGTGTGGCAGGCGCTCGGTGCGTATCGGTTTTCTCTTCTCTTCCTGTAACGTTTCTGGGGAAGTTGATTTCACAAATCTCTCCCTCCCCGACCCATCAGCCACTCTCCATTCTTCTACCATGCGGCCAAATCCGTAGTTAGGTGGGAAGACCATCTTAATGTCTCATTTCCATCTCTCATGCTGTAGATGAGCCTCAGAGTCCTCAGCCAGTGGCACCAAATGTCACCTTTGTGCCGTGACAGGCTTTCCCTGGTATTCTCAGGTCCCTGGGTGATTCGGGAGCACATTAACATTTAAGCACCACTGCTCTAGAGAGCATTTGCGCTTAGCTGCTTGGAACAACCATTTATCATATTTCATGGTTTTAAAGAAAACAAAACAAAAACATAGAAAGCCAGGCACCCTGGAGGAGCTGACAGGATAACCTCTGACCTGTGGCTTAGCATGGGAAGGAATGCACAGTGAGCCCGGTGGCTGTGGCTACCCCCTCCCCCCCAGTGGCTCCACTCCCCCCCACCCCGCCTTGGCTGTGTGGACTCGGGGGGGAGGGGGGCGGACGGAAGAGTGCTCTGTACTTGTCACAAAGGGCCTGGGCCAGGCCTGGGTAGCCAGGTGCCTGCCCCTTCCAGGAAAACAGTTTTCTCAGGTTGAAGTTTACCTCCTGTTCTGGGGACCCCCTGGAGGGGCTGCTGCCCTTCTCTTTCATTAGACAAGGGAAGGGGGTACTCAGTGGGGTGGGACAGAGCCTGGGAGAAGAGGAGAGGGGAGGAAGAGGGTTTTGTGTTGTGCAGGCGGGAATGGGCGGGGGCGGGGCAGCCTGGGCCAGATTGAGCCACAGAGACGCCCAGGTCCATAATTCATCCTAATGAAGGGCCTCTGTAAACCTGCCATGCCCTCGGGTTTCGGCAGGAACCTCTTGGCCATTTGGCTGACACGGGTCCCCAGTCGTGCAGGTGCTAACGGCCTCATTCCTCCTGGGGCTTCTGTGGCAGGTGTGGGAGTGACTGAAGACTGAATGCTTCGGAACCTTCTCCCGTCAGGGTTTTGGAGGTGGGGGGAGGCTGCACCGAGCGGTCTGCTCTGGGAAGGCCCCAGAAGCCATGAGAAGCCCCTCCACGCAGTGGCAGTGGCAGCGGCTGCACATACCCCTGTTCCGCAGAGGCTGGCGAGGGCGTCAGGAGTGGGCAGAGGCAGTTTCAGTAGGAAGCCAAAGAGAAAGAATTATATTCAAAGCAGCTCTAGCCCCCAAATTTATAAAAAGTCATCCTAGGCCAGACCCCGCACTGTGCTTTTTTTACCTGCCCTGTCTCACTGCTCAAAGCACACACACACCAGCACAGGATTCCAGCGGAGAGAACGAAAGCTCGGGTGGCTGAGTGATTTGCCCAAGGCCACGCGGGGGGAGGCTGCAGAGCCCGCACCTGAATCTGAGCCAGTGCAACCCAAACCCCGCACCTCCTAGCACTTAATGAGTATTGTCCAGGGCATGATATATTCATTTTCCCTGTTAACATAAACAGTTCCCTGTACTAGTAGTGCATTTTCTCTCTGAAGACAGAGCCCAGAGAGGCACTGGGCCCTCACCAGGTAAAACACCGTGATGTCCACAGATAGCACTCCATGGCCTCTGGCCGTCCCAGCAACCCCATCCTTGAACGGAACACCCCGCCCCTGCGTTCTGTGGGCGGCTTCAGACTCTCAGTCTTCTCCAGCTCTTTTCTATTTCCCCTAGTGCTCCCCAGGAAGCTCAGACACTGAAGATGCACGGCTCTTGTTTCATGTTCTGAATTAAGTTTTTTAATCTACAGAGCTTCCAGTTTTAATTGTGGACCAAAGACCCAGCTAAGATAATGCTGGAGTCATCCTTACTTTTTTAACATAACACAAACTTTAGCTGCATTTAAAGTGGACACACAGGCAATGAGACAACGGAGTGATTGTCTTTTATACTGTATGTCTCACTTATTCCCAAGAGCAATGAGACAGTTTATTTTTAAAAAGTCACACACAGACCACCTCCACCACCCTGTCGCCCTCGCAGGGGTGGTTGTCTGTCCACGCTCCATACCTGCTCTTCCCAGCCCAGCACTCAGGGCTCGGGATGCAGTGTGTGTGTGTGTGCTCGCACGCACGTGTGTATGTGTGTGTGCATGTGTGCGTGGACATACGGAGGAATGGGGGAAATGACTGCACCAGGACGATTTGCCATTTAATTAGTTCAGAGCATCCTGGCAACCGTGGAAAAAAGCAGAGAAACGACGGCTCTAGATGCGATGATGTTTGACACTTCTTTCCTGCAGGGTCCACTGCTTATCTTTCCATCTGCTCGGTACCTTCCTCAGCAACTGCATGTAATTTCCTCCTCCTTTCAGCTCAGCTTAATCCTGCTTCTTCCTGGCCTCAGTAACACCATTCACAGAGTCATGGATAAATGTGTTCCCAGAAGCTCAATACAGGGCATACGCACAATCTGAATTTATCCATTTGTCTTTGAGAGGGAACAAAATTCTACCTTTTGGGATATTGATTTTAAGCTGGTTACTAAGAAACAAAAGATACAGAAAGAAGCTTTGATGCTCCCCCATCTTCCTTTCCTGCCTAAGAGATGCAGAGGGACAGGTCTACTCCCGGCAGGAAATCTTAGGATGTTTGCCTTGGCCTAATTTGAATTAAGTACGGTCGATAGAAAGGTGCCTGTCCACAAGATCAACCCGGGTCCCGCTGAAACAAGAACTCCCCTGCCATCTACGTTCCCACTCTTCCTCAGCCTCCTGTAAACTGCCTACTTCCTCTGAAATCTCAGACCCCGTTGTCCAAAATGACATATATGCCCAATTTTACCTTGCTGTCTTTGGAATGTTCATGCTTATGTAAATTCCCCACGCACACATGTTGCAATTTGATTTTCTCCTGTTAGTCCGTCTCCGTTCGTCTGATTTTTAGCCCAGCTCGAAGAACGCACGAAGTGGGAGGGAAAGCATGTGGTTTTGGCCCCCACGTCTTACAGCTCCAAAGCACAGGGAGTGACCGCAGAATCAGACAGGCTGATCTGTATGGAGTAACCGCCGCATGTGACATCACCTAACCACGTGAGAACCTGGCTCCTTCGGCTGCAGGTAAGAGGTGCTGTCTCTCAGTACTCTTTGGAGCAGACTGGTCACGCCAGCGAGGAAATAGGACACAGAAAGCCCCCAAACTAACCTCGTCCTTGACCTATTCGCATTTCCCCACCAAATACATACGCTAATGTGGATACATGTGTGAACACACATGTACGTGCAGAAGGAGGGCATAAACCTGTTTCTTCAATAGAACAGATTTATAGAAAGAGACTCTCTGGGTTAACTGGGACCTGAACACTTGACCGGCCCCCCTCCCAAGCACACAGGCCTGAAAATGACATGGCGGAAGAAAAGATCACAACTTCGGCAAAAGGGGAACGGTGCTGAGTGCCATCAATAAGACTTGGTTAAACTTCACACAACCCCAGGCTGCTGAGAGCTGGGGTGCAAGCTGGCAGACAGGAAATTGTCCCTGTGCCCACCTGCTCTTCAAAGGGGAGCCCCTCCAGGGCGTCTACCAGCTTAGAGTTTAATCAGCCATCTCTGCAAACTCCACCTGGGCTCTGCAGGGAGGACCAAGGGCCATCAGGGCTGCGGTCCACCGTCACAGCCTCTGGGATGCGCAGCCCCGCACAGAGGCCGGTGCGCCAGAAAGCTGGCATGCTAGCCACACTTCGGGAGTTCCTCCTTCCCCTTCCCAAATTTTGACGCCCCTGGGGGAGACCTAGAAATCTAGTCTGCCCGGTAGTTAAAGAGGTAAAGCTCACCGCGGGCTACTGAGAATACCCACCTGCAGCGCAATGGTTCCTCCTGCTCACTGGGCCTGCCTCACTCAATAACCCCTCCCTTAGGGGCCCTGTGTCTCCCTTCTCTTGGAGAGCAGCCTCGCTCTTACCGACACTCACACGTGGCGTTCGTTCTTTCCCAATTGTGCGCTCATTTGGGTGTAGGAATCAGAGGAAAGCATCCCAGAGCCCTTACCACTACCCCCTTTGTTTCAATTGTGCGCGTACTGGAACGCCTTTGCCATGTCACACCAGAGGCTGCAAGCCTGCAGCCCGGTCCTCGCCTCGAACAGCCCTGGCCGGGTCACTGCAACACTCTGCAGGGGAGGCAACAACTGAAGCTGCGGCTCACATTTTAAAATCGGGATGTTTCACACACAAAAATTAGATTTTCAGTTTACTTTGGGAAAATAAAAAATCAGCAGTGGCTGGCAAGCTGGGTCCAAGCCCCTGTATGACCAATGCTGTGTGGAGGGGCGGCGGGGGGGGGCTGCGTTCGATCGGGTAGGTGGTGCCTGCTAAGGGGGCCCAGGGGGGCTGCGTCAAAGCTGGCCCATTTGGCTTCTTGGGGAAGAAGAGGCCCCTTTTCCCAATTCACACCAAGGCCCCCTGACCAGCCTCACCCGTTCACACGACCTGCCTCTCCCAGCAGGAGTGTCTAATCCCTGGACAGACAACAAGAACTTACAACTATAAAGTTTTTACAAGTTCGCCTGTGCCAATGCATAGATTAGATTTCTACCCAGGTTTTAGAGAAAATTCTTACTGGGTTGCCATCCAAATCCAATCTTTTCTAGACCCCAGGCTTCTTACTTTCTTAAATTTAGGCCTGACTTGTACTCAGGCTCATCAGCTTCGCTGGACCCTGGAAAAACACACAACTGGGCTCTCTCAGAGCCAGAGTGGATCAGCTGGAAACACATGTGCCCGATTACAATGCTGAGTTGTGGAGAATGAGAGAGCAGCGGTCCAATTTCTCTGTGCAGTGGCCTGCTGTCTCTGAGGCTGTCAACAACCTCAGGCTTCTGCTTTTACGACACCTTCTGACCCAGTGAGCAGACCTGGGCAATAAAATGCAAATCATTCCTGCAGTCAATTAATCCCACAGAAACTGTGTCAACTAACACAGCAGTGAAAGAAGCGGGAAGAGAGCTGTTTTCTCTGGTCTTTTTCTACTCAGAGATAACCTGCAAAACCTAAAGGACTTTTAATCGTCCAGATCCACCCCAATTCCCCACATCCAGGCCACATGCGTGGCCATTTAAGCCTTCATGAAAATTAATGAAATGGAAACAAGGAGTAGGTAGCTGCTGTGAGTCAGAACCGCCTGGTGTCAACATGCAGACCAAACACAGCCTGCCCTGGCCCGGCAAGACGCAACACAGCCTTCGAGGGACGGGCAAGTGGCCCGCAATGCTTACTCCAGCCCCAACACAGAGCCGCCTTCTCCCTGGTCTCTGGATAATAAAAACACGTGATCTCATGAGAAGCCCTCTGGTGACTCTCACAGCTGGGGAGAGGGCCTGACCACATCACAGACAGCAGTGACATGGGCATGGCCAGGCAGCACCCTCGTGCCCTCTCCTTCACCGATGCTGGCACTTCTGAACTCCAGCTGACTGGGCCACAGAGCACCAGCCTGACGCCCAGAGAGTCAGCCTTTATGCCCTGGGTGCTCCTCAAATCATTTGTCAGAGGCCTGGATTGAGGTAGTGAACTTCCACAGCAAACATGCTGGCCCTCACCTAAAGTCACTGGCAGGTCTGCGCATAGCCACACGTGTCCTTCAGAAGCTCTAGCATCCCACACTATTGATCACCATTCGCTTGGGAGAGGGGTCAAGGCCAAGGACCGCCACCCCTTGTTTTGAGCTCAGAGGTCACACAGGCTCATCACCCCATTCTGCACATGGACCAAACATGAATGACTCTCGGGAGGGCACTTAGCTAGGAACAAGGACCCGGGAACCAGAGCCACTGTTCTGAGTTCTGAAAGTGTGCTGCCTAATTCCCCCACATGCTCTCTCTTCACCTGCCATCCTACTCCCCAGACCACTTACAAGGGGGAACTTCTCTGGCTTCTAAGAGGGTGGGCAATGGAGGCAGGAGGGCAGGAAGGCCTCCTAGATGCCAACACCGAAGGCTCCCTAGGCATGTAGGGGTCCTGCTGCTGCTTTCCAGGCTGTGATTACTCTCCAGATGCTCCATAGCAGGACATGAAGAAGGGAACTAAGCCACTGTCCCTCCTGTGGTCGCGGGCTGTCTGTCTGGCACTGGGGATGAGAAATGAGAAAAGCCTGCCCTCCCTCCTCAGTTGTTCCTGTCTCAGCCAGGTGGTACCTTGAAGACACAATGTGTGTCACAAAGGGTCCCACAGGGAGCTTGTAGAATGCTGACATCCTCACTGCCCCCTACACGCCTGTCAGTTTTAGTTAAAAGTTATTCTTTACCACCACAAAAACAGCAGCAACAACAAAAACAATGGACGCTGGAACAGCCGGCCACAAAAGAATCACAGCATAAAACCGGCATTTCCGAACCAGGGATTTACAACCACGCCTGGAGTGAGCAAGGCCAGAGAGAGGGATGTGTGTGGAGGGAGCAGCAATTACACCACCAGCCCCCTGCCTGGCCACAGCCACAGGCTTCCCCATCCTTCGCTCTGGCACTCCATCACTGACTTCCAGGGCTACTTTGGGAGTGGCGGGCCCCTGTGTGGCTGGAAGCTTCCAGAAACTTCTTCCTGGTGCCGGAACCAAGGTTCTCTCAGGCGGCTTCTGCGTCTGTGTGTGCCGCCTCAGTTTTTGAGAAGGAAACGGGTTGCTCAAACCCTGCAGCAGGTTTGGGAGGGGCTGGTGTCTGTACCTGATCTTCCGGGGCCACACGAAGGCCTCCCTCAGGTAGAGCTGCTGGCCCGGGCTGCATTCCTTCCTGCTGCAAGGGAATCCAAGCACCGCCACTTGCATCCTTGTCCCAAACCCACAAGACCCTGCATCATCTGCCTTGTGCCTGCCCTTCTGCTCCTCTCGGTGAAGCCCTTCCCTGGAGAGGTCCCTCCTGAGGCGGGGCTCGTGTGTGTGCCTTGCCCTCTCTCTGGAAGGCCTCAGTGGGTCACTGCCTCCCTATACTCTGAGCTCACACATCACTCCTTCCTCAGGGAGCCCTAATGACCCTCCTTTCTGATTGGGGGTTCCCATCACTGTGTTCTTCTAAGGCTGCCCCACATCTCCTTCGTACACTGGCCTCTGTTTGTACTTGGGTGCTGAGCTGACCAGTGTCTGTCTTTTACCTTTCAGTGAGGGTTCCAAAGACTCTGTCCAGCCCACCGTGGTAGCTCCTGGCACCACAGTGTGCCTCCACTCTCTCCTCGACTACCCGTCCTTCACATCTAAGCTTGGGCTTGGCATCAGTCAGGGACCGACCAGGAACATCGAAACCACTTTAAGTATTTCCTACAGGAGGAGTTTAATGCAGGGGACTTGGTTGTACAGGTGACAGAGATACTGAGAGCCAAGAGAGGGTGCTGAGCTCTCCCACAGACAAGCACAGTGGGAGGCCGTTCCCGCTGCTCCCAGGTTGCAGGCACAAAAGGAACAGGGGCCTTCACCAGAGCCCAGGGACCCGTCCAGTAGGAGAGGCAACCACAAAAGAGGCACGGCCAGGACTAGGCAGGCTGCTGAGGCAAAGAAGGAATGTCCTGGCCTCTCCCTTCTAGTCCCCCAAGAAGACCTCTCCTTGCTAGAACACAGATGGAGCCCAGCTCACGTAAGAACCTGGGAACCGCGGCGGGCAAGTGCTGGCCACTCTGAGTCATGGGAGTGGGGAAGGCGAACCCGCCGATAGCCAGCGTCCTGCATTCCTCTGGGAACCCTTTCTTGGCCCTGCCTACCCCAGGCTCAGGGTCTTCGGTAGGTTGAAAAATGCCCCCCCAGGATACATTTATTTCCTAATCCCTAGAACCCCTAAACATTACTTTACCTGACAATCTTATTTTACATCGCATCCGATGGAATTAAATTAAGAATCTTGAGAGGAGGAGCTTATCCTGGATTTCCTGGGTGGGCCCTAAAAGCCATCACGAGTATCCTTATAAGAGAGAGGCAGAGGGAGACAGACACACAGAGGAAAAGGTGATGTGAAGACGAGATCGGCGTGACGCAGCCGTGAGCTAAGGGATGTCGGTGCCCACCCAAAGCTGGAGGGGCAGAGAGTGAATTCTCTCCTGTGGCCTCCAGAGAGAGCCAGCCCTGCTGAGGCCTTGCTTTCCGACCAGTGCTCTCCAGGGCTGCGAGAGGGCTCTCCTCTGTCGTTTTAGGTTGTGAGTTCGTGGTAATTTACCACAGCAGTTTGGGAAACTAACACTGTGCCCCTATTTACACTCCCAGCAGCACTCAGCGCTTACCCCTGAGGCCCACTGTCCCTTTGCGCTGACACAGCCACTCCATTATCTCTTGTGTTACTAGACTGACCTCCCCGAGGGCAGGACTGTGTCTTAGCCGGTCATTTCCCCCGTTCTCAGCACAGTGATTGACATATAAGGGAGACAGATATGTATTATTAAATTGAATTTAGGTTTCATGCCACACCTGATCTTTGACCTCCTATTTAGGACCATGTTT
Source organism: Macrotus californicus (assembly GCA_007922815.1). Classification (NCBI taxonomy): domain Eukaryota; kingdom Metazoa; phylum Chordata; class Mammalia; order Chiroptera; family Phyllostomidae; genus Macrotus; species Macrotus californicus. The sequence goes on from VMDR010000308.1 coordinate 219,548, forward strand.
CCCCAATGAAGAGGTTAGCACATTCTAACATTTCTAGCCCCCTACCCACACTCTAGTCTGCAGGTCTCTCTGCTCTGTGATCTGGCCCCACCTTTCAAGGCCCTGCAAGGGACACTCTCCACTTTAAGGGCAGAAAACACAGTCTCCCGGGGACAGCTGTGTTCCACTCTGCCTACCCTTCCTATCCATAGTCCCTGAAAGCGCTGGTGAGCCACGGGGGGGACAAGCGCCTCTTTCATCCAGCTCTTCTCTCGAGTCATCCCATGCACAGCCACGGGCCAGGTCAGAGTGTCACTGGAGCCCCCTGCGTTGACAAGCCGGAAGCCAAGTGCCAAAGCATTGTACAGCATTTTCCTGAGTTTCTCATTAACGAAGCAATAAGCTGCCCTGGCGGTCAGTGAAGCAAGGAGCCTCGGTGTGCAGTCGTCAGGAGGAATGGGATTAGTTTCTAGGGAGACAGTAGGAAAATGACAAGAAGGGCGGGCTTGATGGAACCCGTGGCTTCCTCCGTCCTGTTCTCTGCCTGCCCGCCCTGCCCACAGGGCAAAGGGGACAGGTGCAAAGTCCTACGGCCTGGTAATTAGTTATCTCCCAGTGCTGTGGGCACGAGCTGGACGGGGGGCCTTCTGGAAATCACATTACCCAAGCTGACAGGTCCCAGGGCAATCACAGAGGGGGCCTGAAAAGTGACTCAGAGGTGGGTGGGGTCGGTTAAGATACAGGTCCTGGTTGACTCACAGGGGACAGGAGGTGAGCTGTGGCAGCTGCTAAAGGCCATGAGTGGAGAGCAGATACTCATGCGGAGCGGCAGCATTTGTAGGAAAGGAAGATCAACGATAGTGCGTGTGCGCCGTTTAATTTCATTTATTCCTGTTCTACTCCACTCCCCTCCCCTTCACCCCATTCCATTCCATTTCTATTTTTCTGCTGTCCAGAGTCTTAGGGGAAAGTGCAGTCTGCCTTCCACTCTAGAAGTCAGAATGGCCAGATCACATTCCCAGCCTCCTGTGCCACGAGAGCAGGCATGTGACACAGGCTCAGCCAATCAGATGCCCCTGCCTGGGACGTGGCGTCTGAACCTTTGATGAAAAGGCAGTGTCAGCATGCAGAGTGCCCGCAGGGGCACAGCACAGTCCATTCCTGGGGTGGCAGTGCCAGAGAAGGCTGTCTGTGAGTAGGACCAGCATCCAGAGAGGGCAGGGGCAGCGGCCTTCTCTCCATCCTGGCCCTTCGTGGTGCTGGCGTACCACCTGCCCTTGTTCCCACCCCTGCCTGGATCCCAAGTTTTAGATGTCTAGCAATTCTGAGAGCCACCTGATTTACTTTCTAGAAATAAAATGTTTGTTTACCTCGGCCAGCATGGATGTCTGTTCCTTGGAACAACTGACCTGGCCCGATCTGGAATGTCTACTGGCTTATTTCTAGATAGTTGGGGCAAGTGAGAAAAGCTAGCCTTGTTTTAGCCAGAGCTCAGTTCGGAAAAATGATTTGCCATTTTTTTTTCTTGTCACAGCATAATAGGTTGGGTATACTTGTCAGGTCTCTTTGAAGTACAAGTGACAGAAACTGGTTTAAGAACAATGAAATTTATTTATAACTTTAAAGTATGAGGGTTCACAGGATCCAGGTACAGCTGAATGTGGCGAGGAAAGTCACGTCAAGAACTCCCTCTCGCTTTCCTCTTTACTGGGCTTCATTCTTAGGCAGGTCCTGTTCACACGGTGGTCCCTGGGTCCTCCCGGCTTATATTATCAGCTAAGCAGCTCCAGTTGGGGGCAAAGGCTCACTTTCCCACAAGTCCAGCAGATTCTGGGCGGACTATTGGACAGACTTGGGTCACCAGTCCATTCTCACCTGTGGCCAGGGTGGGTGGGGTGGGGGGCAGGGGCTGCCTGGCCCAGGCCTGGATTGTGCCGTGGAACCAAGTCCATCACTCGGGTTTAATGTTCTCAGATTTTGCTGAAGACCCTCGCCCACCACTTCCCCCAATGAATGGGCGTTACTGTTTTACAACAGGGCAACTCATGCTTTTTAAATTTTGTATTCTTTTACAACAATTAACGTGTTATTAGTAGTATAGTCGCGTTCCCCTATTGGTTGTGGCAGATATGACAGGCCAGGCTGTTGATTATAAACTGATGCTCCATTCACTTTGTCACCTGCTCCAAAAAACTTATATTACAATGCAAGGGAGCAAAAGTGACCTTATTATAAGGATTGCCTTGAATCAGTTGTAATTTGTTAATTTTTAAAGCAGGTAAAAGATCTATGATTATTTAAAACAAAGAACTTATAATAGCAGCAATTCCTACGGCTCACTACCAGGAGCTGATGTTTATCAGGCGTGCACTATGTTCCCAGGGCTGTACTAACCTCCTCCTATCTGTGAGCTCCAGGACATCCTAGCCCTAACATGCTATGAAACTGGGATTATTATTAATCCTACTTCACCGATGATGAAGCCAAGGAACAGAAATATAAAGAACCTGGCCCCCAAACCACACAGCTAATAAATGCTGCGGCCAGGGTCTGAGACCAGCAAACCTACTGTGCTGTCCTTCCTCCGTGTGTTAATCTGACTTTATACTCAAAGAGCCCGGTGAGGTGGGTGCGATCCCTATGTTACAGATGAGGATGCCAAGTGAGGCTCACGAGTTCTCATCATCTGTGACCTTCACACCAAGGTCACAGAGCTAATGAAGACTTTGGGCCAGAATTCAAAGCCAGTTCCCGACACACTGCAACACCCCTGGGCACAGAGCAGTGCTGACACCCCGAGGCACACAGGTGTAGATGCTACCTTAGAAAAGAGGTTGGCAAACTCTGGCTCCCGGGCCAGATCTAACCGGCCACTGCCACCTCTGCGCATCTGCCTGCTGTCTACAACTGCTTTCATGTGGTAAGAGCAGCACCGAGCAGTTGTGAAAGAGGCCACATGTCCCACAAATCCTACAATGTTTACTGTGTGACTCTACAGGGACAGCTCGGCAACAGACCCCTGCCTGGACGGGACCTGGGATGGCTCGGGTCTCACTGGGTCTATTTAAATGACAGGGACCACCGTAGGGTAGACGGGGACAGCAAGAGACGGCTGCCTCCCTACAACCTAATCCCAGAGGTGAAGTCTGACAATCATCTCTGTAGCTTTGAAACTTTATGTCCTGGTTCCTGCCAAGCACTCAAAGCCAGGGCACACCCTCATTCAAACAAGGGCCCCAAATCTGCCCCCTCCTTAGTCCCTTCTTTCAACGCATCGTGTAGCTACTGCTCATCCCAGGAGCACATTTCAGTTCTCCACCTGGGTGGGTTTCCTCGTGTCAAACATATGAATGCAGAGTGGTCTCACCCCACACCACATCTGTCTTGGCACTTTCGCAGGTTATAGTAACTGCTTTAGAAACGGCATTTTTTTCCTTCCTAATGTTAAAAACCAAGTCCAATTGTCCAGTCAGTTTTACAAAGCCCTGAAAAGCAGAACAAGGCCTCTGGCCCCCTCAGGCTAGAACATGATGTGAAGAAATCACAGTATCACAGGGAGTGGGGACCAAGAAGAGTGAGCTCTGCCCCTAGCCTGGCCGGCTGGATGGGCACTAGGGCTCTGTGTAACCTCACTGTAAGCATCCATGACCTTCCACCTGCCGCCTCTCTCAGAGTGGCCAGGTGTGACAAGAGGTGTAAGGCTTTAATTTCCTTTTATGACCTCTACTGTGATAAATGACTTCCCTCTGTGCTAATTGTCTGCTTCCCCTCCCCAATCCTCACCTTCTCCTGCCTTTGATGGGGCCACATCAGTCACTGTCCTCATTGCCCAGTGACCCAGTGACATCAGTGTCTGTCCAGCCCCATTGTTCCTCTCTTGTCGTCCCTCTTCCTGGCAGCATGTTCCTCCCCTATTGTCCCACCTATAGGGATCACATCTACCCCTCCATGTTCTGCTCAAGAGTCTTACAATTTATACACAATACTTTTAAATCAATTTTAATTAAACAAGGAATACATGAATGCCTTCTGGTCATACTATAAGAGCATTGCAGATAGGGCTGAAGTCTCTCTTGGTAAAGCCCTCCCAGCTCCGCTCTTCCTCAAAGGCAAGTGTTGCCACCCATTTGCGGCGTTCTCTCTCCAGAGTCCTTTCTGTGCGTTTGTGCATTCACACAGGAACCGGCGGAAAGTATACAGCATGTCCTGTATGTTTCACACAAACGGTGACGTCCTTGATGTGTTTCCCTCAACGATCCCTCCTGGAGACATTTCCGCAGGACTCCACGTGGACAGAGGGTATCCTTTTCATCTGCCTCGGTTTGAGTGCAGCACCGCTCTTCTGACTGACAGACTGTTCCCAGGTATTTGGCAGTGAAATGATGATGTTATAAACATCCTTGTCTATGCCTCCTTGTGCACTCGTGGGAGTCTCCAGGGTAGATTATATATTAGTTGTTGTTTTCTAATTGTTGACAGCAGAGGCTGGCAGATGTTTTTTACAAAGGGCCAAGTAGTAAACATTTGAGGCTCTGCAGGCCAGTCACAACTTCTCACCTTTGAACTTGTGTTTTGAAAGCAGCCACAGACAAAACGTAAATCAATAGGTGTGGCTGTGTCCTAATAAAACTTACTTACACAAAGAGCCAGGGGGCAGGGTTTGGCCCGGAGCCCACAGTACGTTGAACTCTGGTTTAGAGCACACCTTCCGACTAAGACATCAGTGTTTTAGGGGTATTTCTAGACGTGGACCCCAAAGCACCAGTGATTACCAACATTTACCGAGCCCCGCAGACGGGCCGTGCCCGTTGCCACCTGCTTGGCCTGCATTATCTCATTTAACCCATTCAACACTCCCTCGAAGCAGTAGAATCGCTGAAGCTCAGTCACAGTAATTCATTCTAGAAGGTCACAAAGTTGGCACCTGGTGGAGCTGGCATTGCTGTCCAGGTGGCATGACTCCAGAGCTCATGCTTCTAGCCACTATGACAATGTCTTTCTGCTCTTACGGGGAGAAGAGGCAACATGCAGTCGGGTCAAAATACAGCTAATCAGTAATGTAAGCCATAGATGGAGTGGGCAACTGAGAATCTGGTGGTGCTGGTGGACCATCTCCCCAGGAACGTGTATATACACTTTGCCTGCAGTTTCAGGTCACGCAGAGAGCTCCTGAGGGACACCCAGGAACCTCAGTGCAAGATTCCCTATAGGACCTAGTGTGGCTGGGCATCCATCCAGGGCTGCTGCACCACCACCTGCCTGCTCTGCCAGCAGCATGCACCTGCCCTGCCCACTGGGCTGACACACTGTAACTCTCAGCCCCCTTCCCTGGAGAGGGATCCTCGCTTTTCTTCCTCGCTTGGCCCATTAAGTTTGAGAAGTGGCCATAAAGCTGGCTTGTGTTTCACCCACTAAAGAAAGAAAGGAGGATGAATGGATGAATAGCTGGGTAAGTAGGTGGATGGAAAGGAGGGAGGGGAGGGGGGAAGGGAGGAAAAGGGAAGAATGGAGGGAGTGGGAGGGAGGGCAGGTGAGGGAAGGGAAAAAAGAATCCCGTTGTTAAATGTATATGAGCCCCCATTTTTTAGCCGACGAAACCGCATTTTATTTAGCATGAAGTAGACCGTCTCCTTACAGAGAACTGTGATATATGCCCTTTGCAAATTGTATATACCTATTGCCTAATATGCTGTCACCTCCTAGGGACAGTTGGGGGACGGATTAAGACCTTCGAGGGCAGACTACCAGGGAGATGTTCATTCTGCAGGGAAAGCTGTCACGGGCTTGGGGGCAGTGGGCTGTAAGTGCAGGGGTCGGGGGGCGGTCAGGGTAGCAGAGGTGTTTTGTGGCTTGTTCTGCAGCCCCCCAAAATCCCCCAATTCTGCTCCTCACCTGCCCAAGTCCCCAGGCACAACTCGGAAAATCAAGTGCATTTTCCACTCCTTTTCTGCCAACTGCAAAGCCGAGACCTGCCAAGGCCCGAGCTGTTAAAAATGTAAGTGGGGAACCCCCAAGGGGCCTGAACTAGGGACCATTCAAAATGTTCTCTTCCTCTTTAAGGTTTTTAATCTACTCGACAAGCGCTTACTCCCAGTTGGGGAAAACCTGTCGGAAGAGATGCTCAGAGCAAAGAAAGCCCCTGACTCCGGGCAGGCTGCCCATACCTTCCTGATGGTTATCACCGGGCCGCAGCTTGGTTTTCTTTCTTTTGGAGAGCTGGCCTCTTCTCACACGTGGTGCCTCTTTGCTTGGGGTTCATTATTCAGTCACAAATGACTCCAGGAAAAACCTACCTTTCCGTGAAGCTGAGGGCACAAGTGTCTTTCCTTCTACAAAAAGAGCCTCATCTTTTTTAGTGCAGGCACCCCTCGCCCAAACCACGCCCGTGGTGCACACTCACCCTGTCCATGCAACCAGTAACTAAGCACAGTCCTAGGCGCCTTTTTGGCCTGAGCGTGAATCCATTCATTGCAGATGCAGCAGATTTTCTGTGCTGGGCCCAGAGACTTAGGAGAGACTATTTTAATGACATCGAACCAGAATATGAAGAAACGCTAGCAGGCACAGAGCATCCCATCTACCGGTGGATGCACTGTCTGTGACTCCACACGCCACACGACTCGAGCTGTTGATATTTTCAGTTCTGACAGTCCAGGAGGAAGATGTGGCACACAACTCCACAGACGTGGGGCAGCCCAGCCAGCAAACACGACAGCGGAAGTGGGTGAAGCTGACGTGCCCACCGATGAATGCGTCAAACAATAGAGGAGCTGCATGTGGACGGCTTCTGACAAAGATGTCATTTGAAATCTTAGACTTCCACGCTGCTGCACAGGGTCAGTACAATGGGGCAACTGTTCAGGCACCAGCAGCAGGATTCACATGTTCCCAACCTGCTTGTACTTCTCCCTCTCAAAGGGGCATTTCTTGAGCAGTCAGAGGAATTCTGCTGATTACATCGCCGGCACAGCGCATTCCAGGGGGTGGGAGGGTCACACACCTGGGCAGGCTGGAGAAGGCCAGAGCGCTGAGCTCCGAGGTTAGAGCTCGGATGTCGGCCCTCTCTGAGCAGCACACAGGCTCGGGGCCTGCTCCTGGGGGCCTGCTGAAGATTTCATATGTCAGCTGCCTTGGCTTGGCCTTCTTTAGGGATGGCTTGGAGACTTAGGCAAGCGTCTTCTCCCCTCTGCCCTCCTCCCCCAACCCTTCTCCCAGTCTTCTGCCATCTCATCTCCTGACTGTCCTTCTTTGTTTCTGGAATCCTCTGATGAGCACGGAAGGTGCCTCTGAGACCACAGTTCATATTTGCACAGAACAGGTAATTTACAGATGCAGCCGGCCCAAAGATGGCGGCCTCGACATAACAGGATTCAGGGTACGGCAGGGGGCCCCGCTCTTATCCTCCTGCTTGTGTGTGATGGCCAATTTTATGTGTCAACTTGACTGGCCACAGGTACCCAGCTTCAAACATTATTTCCAGGTGTGTCAGTCAAGGTGCTTCCAGGTAGGCTTAGCCTTTGAACCCAGGGACCCAGTGGAGTAGGCGGCCCTCCCCAGTGTGGGTGGGCATCGTCCAATCTGTTGAGGGCTTGGATAGAACAAAAGGCAGGGGAGGGAGGGACTCGCCTTTCTCTGCCTCGCTGATTGAGTTGGGACATCTCATCTCTTGTCCTGCCTCAGACCGGGGTTACACTGCTGATCCCCAGGTTCTCAGGCCCCTAGTCTCAGACAGATTTACGCCATCGGTTTCCCGGGGTCTCCAGCTTGCAGACGGCAGATCAGGAGATTTCTCAGCTTCCATAACTGTGTGAGTCAATTCCTTATAATAAATCATCATCATTCTCCACCACCCCCCTCGCCAGCCCCCGGTTCTGTTTCTATGGAGAACCCTGACTAAAACACTTGTGTGACTAATTCATCAACCACTCAATCATTTGTCATTTCTTAATTCACTCAATCCTTCCCTCCGTCCAGGTTTCCTCCTTTACATGTGCACTTACTAGATGGTGTGGATACCAATAAAATAATAATTAACACTCGCTGGGTCCTACTGTGTACCCCTCACAAGGCTGAATGTTTTCTAGACGTCACGCCATTTTATCCTCATGATGACATTCTGATTAGGTGTGCCCGTTAGCCCTGTTTTACAGATGTGAAAACCGATTCTCTAAGTGGGTCACACAGCTTTCAGGTGCAAGAGCAGGGGTTGAAATCCAGGCAGTCTGGCTTCCAGCCCAGCCTAGCCCTACTCACGACAGTGGCCTGCCTGGCCTGCCACACAACCTGGTCTCCACCTCAGTGCCAGGGGCAAGGGGGCCAGGTGATGTGGGGGCTGAGATACAGTGTGACAAGTGCTACTGCAGGAGTAGAGGGGCCGGAGGGGCACCTAACCCTGCCTAAGGGGAAGGAAGACCGGGACTCTTGCAAGGAGGAGGGGACATCTAAGGGGAGCCCCGAAGGCAAGTAGACTTTGTCAGCTGGGAGAGGCAGGCCCAGGGGCACTTGCCGGGTTTAGCTAAATGTAGGCTGACTGACCATGAGCCACATCTTCCCTGGGGAGGAGACGTTGAGAGATGACTGGCCCTTAGCTTGGAGCATCTTCTGTCACCTCCACTTATCTAATCACCTGCCAAGCTCTCCTCTGGCCCCGCGGACGCTCCGGGTGCCGTGATAGCAGCATAGAGTGCACGGGCCTGTGGAAGTGGGGAGGGGCAAGCCTGGAGCAGAGCCAGGCAGAGTACGGGAGCCAGTCTGAAGCCAGAGAAGACAAGGAAGGATGGCAAATGCGAATCCCCCTGGGCCCAAGGAGACAATGATAAACACCAGGCCGGACAGGGAGGAGAGGGCAGCAAAATGCTCTGGACTTAACCACTGGGGTCAGGCCTCATGTAATCACATGGGACCTCTGGGAACTTGGGTCGACCCCTCCAAAGGAGATGAGCCTCAGTTTACCTATTAGTCAAATGGGGAATGTGATGTCCACTTCACAGGGCTGGCAGGGGCACAAAGGAAAAGGTGGCGAGAAAGTGCTTTGTGCATGGAGGCAGGTACTGGGTTATCTACAATGTGAGGCAGTCAGGAAGGTGGGTGCATTTCTCACTGAGGCAGACGACAGTAATGGTCTCTCAATACATGATGTGCGAGGCCCCTTCCAACACTGGGTCAACCCTTCAGACACTGAGGGTGGGGAGAAGATGGGTACAAAGACACCAAAACCATGACCCCCAACCTTCCTCGTGACCGTCTGTCTGCCTCAGAGCATCTGTGCCTGAGCCTATGGCGGAGGGAAAGGCTGGAGCAGGTGTTGAGTCCTCCCTGTTTTCCAGGGCTCTGTGGTCAATTCCAGGAACCTCCCCCCCACCCATGGGCCCTGGGATACCTCAAGGTTTACGATCAGGCTGACTCCTCAGTGTTCTCCATGTTCACTGGAGGATGACAAGCTGACACAGGGAAATCCCACTCACCAACGGAGCCTGCTGGCAGGAAAATGCTAGTTGCTGCCTCTCCAAATGCCCTCCTAAACAAACAGCCCAGCGTGGGAGCCAGAGTGGAAGCTGACCACTGGAGGCCTCCTCCCTGGGCTCATCCTGGCTAACTGGCTTTGATTTCTGTTTGTTTTGACAAAGGACAAGTTGATGTCGAGCATTCGGTCTCATCCCAAGTCCCATGGACATCTGAAATTAGTGTTTTCAGTTTGATGAGCTCAGGAGCAAAGTAAAACTGGTTGTCACCTTCCAAGAAGAACGCCATGAACATGATCATCAGGGGGCAATGACTCCTTTGGTTTGCTGCACAATGTTTAGCACAGAACAGCCAACAAATGTCCCAAGGTCATTTACTGAGCTCTTGATGGGTCCCTCTTCACAGGACAGAATGTGGGCCAAATCATGAGGCCAGTGAAGTAACTTTTTAATGCCCTAGTGCCCTCTGCACCTCCTCCCACAGAAACTTGCTCTTGGGGAAAGTTCCTGAACTCATTCATATTGAAGCGTGATGAGAAATTAAATTCTTATCCCACGTGCACTACGATGGGGATCTAAGCTTTAACTATTAGAAAAGAAATCTTGGGCTGCCAGACATCTGCCATGGAGACCCCTTGGTCACCTTGCCTATGCCTTTCCCTCTCCATTCATTCTCCACAACACAGCTACGGAAACCCTCCTACTGCAGAAGTATATCTACCTTTCTGCTAAAAATCCCTCTGCGGTCTTGCGTCGTTTTTAGGAAGAATGATCCCGATGATCCTGCCATTCGTTATGACTCTGGCCTCCCACCTGCAGGCCACCCTGCTCTCTGGCTGTGGCTGACACCGCCCGCGGCTCCACTGAACACAGAGCCTTTCTTTGCACATGGCTACCCCTCTGCTTAGAGCATCTTTCATCTTCTCCACCTGTCTGACCATCTGGGCAGCCGTCCAGACTCAAGGGCTCCCCACTTTCAGTGGGCTTCCTTAATGTCCTCACTACCCCGGCCTGGATAACCCCAGAGAACCTCCTTCCCTCTGTCCAGGCTCTTACTAGTCAGCACGGCGGTTTCCCTCTTGCGTGTTCATCTTCTCCAACAGACTGCGAGTTCCTTGAATGGAGCCACCCATGTCTCACTCGCATGCACCCTGCCCCCTACCAGTGACTCGTGACTGTGTGAGTGAATCTGGAGGGCAGACAACTTTCCCAGCGTCCCTCAAAACTCCCCTCCGTTGTCTGTGTGGAGCTGGCTATAAAAGGAGTGCGCGTGTTGGGGTGGGAAAACGGGGGGTCACGTGCCCTGCCTTCTGGGGTCAGCTGAAACCACCTGCAGCCAGCTGGAGACTACTGCGGCCACACCTTCGGACGTTCGGACAACCACACACATGACACACGTGCACCGAGTTTGGCCCTTGGGCCATGTGTCAGTCAGGGCTCTCCAGAGACACAGGACCAATAGGAGGTTTGATGTATCTACCATGTGTGTTATGTGTATAACACACACACATGTACCTCGTACACACATATGGAAGACATGGAGTTGCAAGTCCAAAATTCACAGAGTGGATGTCCCAGTTCTAGTTCAAAGGCCGGCTGCTGCAGGACCAGGAAGAGTCAATGTCCCAGTTCAAAGGCCAGCAGGGGAGGCTCAGCCTTTTTGTTCCACTCAGGCCCTCCACTGACTGGGCGAGGCCCACCCGCACCGCCGAGAGCAATCTGCCAACCTCAGTCGACCGATTTAAATGCTACTCTCGTCTCAAAACTGCCTCACAGAAACACCCCGAGCAACGTTTGGCCAAACATCTGGGCACTCCGTGGCCCGGTCAAGTTAATCAACAACATGAGCTACAACAAGTCACTTCTCTTCCAAATCAGTGCTCACACAGGTTCTATCTTTCAGAAACCCCCTTTTTCTCCAAGTACAGCCTTCCCCAAACCCTGACAGGGTAAGAGCCAGGATGGCACTGAGAGAGCAGCAGCCGCGTTTTCGAGGGATCACTACGTCCAGGACCGTTATTAGCAGAGCTTACCTAAATCACCTCACTGATGCTGTGAGATGAGAGCTACTCTCCTTCTTCCCATTTTACAGGGGCGGGAACGGGGGTGGAGAAAAGGCAGGAGAGCGTGTCCAAAGCCACACGGCTCATCATCAGCAGGGAAGGCTGCCTTTGACCCCAAGGTGCAGGATTTTCCCAGCATGTCAGGTGAAATGGGCCAATCAAGCCTGCGCTATGGGAAGTGGAGGTGCAGCCCCCACCCCCCCGACCCCGCACGTGGTGCCTCTGGGGAGGGGTTTGAGAAGGCCTGGCTCAGGTGGCCATGGATACGTGATCCTCGGCCGCAGCACCAGAAAGGTCAACTCTGCCTGGCCGGCTCCGAAAGCAAGTGGCTCTCAGAATCCTGAGGCGTCCCTGGGGCCAGGGCCAGTAGTGTATGTGGAGAGCGAGACCCTGTTCGCACTCTGGGCCATTCCTTTTCCACCGGCAAACATGGGGATTAAATTACACACCTTCCCCAGGGCCCCCACGCTGTGACTGGGAAATGGGGGGGCCACCCCTCTGCTAGGCCCCGATGGAACTGCCTGCAGCCGACAGCACAGAGCTTTCTGAAAGCACGGCCAGGGGTCCCCCCTCCCAGCCCTGTAGCCAGGGGTCGGCCCGTGCCGGCCTCGGGTTGGCCGAGCCGCCCAGCAGCCGCGACTCCCAGCCTTTGTCTGTCCAGCAGAAGGCAGCAGGGCCTGGGAGAGAGGGAGCCGAGGCTGGGCCCGCCACCAGAGTGGATCTGCCGCTTGCCGCTCTGTGCTGGGGTTTCCTCAAGACCGGTCTGTGAACTCTGGAGTCACCCACTAGTGGGGCTGGCTACAACTTGTCAGGGATCCTGTTACTCCTGAATCCAGTTCCAAAAACAATATGAGGCCTGATGTATTAACCCTGATTAAATTGGCCCACAACATGCTTTTCACTTAATTCACCTATTTTTCTTCTTGCCTCTCCTTCTCAGGGCCCCACCCCTCAGAGCTCAATTTGGAAATAGCCCCACATTCGATCCGATGGCCGGTCCCCTGCCGAGAGGTGTGCCCAGGAAGCCGTGCCAGCAAGGAGCCAATGCCACGGAGTCACCTGCTCTTGGTGCATTTTTGCATCCCGGCCTCGGTTAGGGGAAAGGCCCACAGAGCAAACGTGCGAGAAATAAGTCAGTCTGTGCGGAGACACGGGGGCAGAGGACGTGTGCACTCGGCTTCATCACGGTTTCCAGGTTCATCTCATACACTTTCCCTGACATCTTTGCACAAGGTAGTTCTGATGAGGTGCTCACCTGTCAGACGGAAAAAGCTTTAAAAACTAACAGCTGACTTCACACAGGGCTCCTATTTAATCTGAAATCAAAGACCCATTGAACACACTGAGGACCTTCGCCACGACAAATGGACCCGTGGTCAGCCTTCTCTGCGGTGACCGGGCTTTGGGCATTCATTCCATCTTGGGCCATGCTTGGAGCCTCATCGCCTTCTCCTGGCCATGAGCTTTGGTGAGCTTACTCCTGTTTTGGAGGAGGGACTTCCAGAGACTGTCCACCCCCTTGTCTGGTCTCCTGGCAACCAGGGAGCCATCTGGGAACCGAAGGAGGATACCACACTCCTGTGGTCAAAAGTCAGCGGCTCCGAGGCAAAGTCCCCGGGCAGCAGGGGAAGACCCCCCCGAGGTCCCCGGTCTTCTGGGGCCGGGCTCACCTGCCCGGCACTTGCGCGGGGCTATCTGATGTGTGCCCTGCCTGCCTGGGTGCGACAGTTTGAGAGCAACACGCACGACGTTTTCATGCCAGGAGAAGAATTAGTGTCTCAGAAAAGCCCCAAGTATGATCACATGTAATTGTTTTATAGGCGCTGGCACAGGTTCAGGGAAAAATGGGTTTTTAATACCCAATCTTTCCATTTCTCTTTGTTTCCCTGTGATTTGTGAGCTCTGTGAGTGGCAGGTTTCTGGCAGATCCACGATTTCGATTTCCCCTTTGTTTTCTCACGCTCGTGGAGTTCAGGGTTTCTTTTTTTCTTTTTCTTCCCCCCCCCCACATGCATCACAAATACTGTTTTTAATAGGGTGGTTTTCTTCCCACCGGAGATACATCATTTGGATAAACCACATATAAATTTAACCTCTCTCCAAAGAAACATTAAGGGGTCTAATGCACATATACGTAATGTGCTCCCACAGACTGAGAGTGCTTTTCTTTTTCCTTTTAAACTGAGGAAATATCCAATGCATAACTTCTTTCCCGATCTTCATTCCCCATGGAAAACCAGCTTTTGGGCAAAGGGAGTGCAGGAAGGCCACACTGGACGGTATGGAGAACCCTCCCGCCCTGGTCCCCAGACAGACACCAAGTGTGATGGAGGCAGAGGACACCTTCCGGGTAGAGGGCAGCAGGCCTCCGAAGATGAACACATCCATCGGGCAGTGCCCTCCAAGGTCATTCTTGGATAAACCAACATGTCCCAGGACAGAGGGAAGCAAAAAGCACAGGACTCACAGACCAGGGTTGGCAGCCAGGGGGCTATATCAGGATGCAGAGGCTAAACGACTCTTCTAAACGGACATGTTTTAGAAAAAATCCCTCTGGCTGCAGTGTGGAGAGGGGGCCACAGGGTGACCAGTGCTGGGACAGTGCAAGAGCACAAGTGCGTGATGATGAGGACTCAGTGAGGATTTCTGTCAAATGGCCCCTTCCCCTTGGCACTGCTGGGGCAGAGTGGGTCATTCTGGTATGACCATTGGGATAGCCATTTCAACATCGACAAATGTTGTATCAATATGCCAAATGCCGCTTTAAAAATGACCAGGAGGGCACCACCATCATCTCATCACTGACCCTTTGCCATCTCTGACCTTCTCCCCGACCTGTCTCGGTCCTCAGCTCCCCCATTCCTCATGCCGAGGCCCGTGTCTCCTCACCCTTGTCTCCCTGCGGCACGCTAAGGCATTGCAACACACGCTGACCAGCCACTGGCTTGATTTCCGGGTCATGTCAAAATGACCCTGTGTCAAAATAGCCGGGTCAAAATATCACCCATCCCTGTGCTGAACTTCAAAATAAGCAGAAGTCCTTTAGCTTTTGCAGACAGATCCTCAGAAGGGAAAGCCGAGGACACAGTCCGTCGTTTATGGCAGAAAGCTGTCCCCAGAACCTTCAGCCAAGCCCAGCTTCCCCGGACATTCCAAGGTCACGCGCATCTCCACATGAGCTGCAGGAGCAGGCGAGATGCTGCCAAGTGACTCAGAGGAGGCAGCACCTGTCGGCCCCTCATCCAGGGCTGCCTGCCCTGTGCAGGAAATGGTCCCCACTGGGTGTCCCTGCAGCCACTTCAGCCAGGCCTTGGTTTGCTTTAGTGAGTGCTGAGCAGGGCACGCAGACCCTGCCCCCTCAGGGCTGCCCAGATGGCTGGCCCCTGCTCCTCACTGCCAGCGAGCACGAGGAGTGAGGATGCCTCCCTTCCTCCTTTCCCTCCACGGGCCCTGCAGCCCAGCCCACACTGCTCCCAGCTCAAGTCTCATTTGCAAACCCCAAGGTGCTGGGGGGTGAACAGGGTAGAACATCGAGCCCCCTCTCACACGTCACAGACCCGAATGCACTTGTTGGCTCTCTTTACTTTCCCAGGAGCTGCAGCCTGCGCACTTCCCCAGGACTAAGAGTTGTGACATTGGTCTTCTCTTCCAAGTAGCTGTGGGTATGACAGGTCTGAAGGCTTAGAAAAAATGTACGATTCCAAGCTGTGTGTCATGAACATGGGAAGGGGACTGGTGGGGTTTCCGTGCGATGACAGCCTCCCCCAAGGAGTGACGGCCCCAGACAGGCTGCCTGGTGGGGCTCTTCAGGGTGATAAATGGGAGGCCCTGGCGTGTCGGGATCACGGGGGCCTGGGAAGGAGGCTGGTGTAGGGCCTTTCACTCTCTCTGGGTCTGGCTGTCTGACTTCGGACTGAGCAAGAGCCACCACCTGGCTCTCTTTTCTCCAGCCCAGCTCACCTCCTTTTAGTTCCTCCCATCTCTCTCCCCTTCAGGGCCTTTGCCCACATTATACCCTCTGCCTGGGTTACTCCTTTCACTGCCTCCCTTTGTGCCCTTGCCTCGGCTAGGTTTTCTCCTTCTTCCTCAAGAGCCCCTGCTTCAGGGGTGGGAGCCTTCCCTTCCCTTCCCAAACACCCCCTGGCTCCCCTCCACCACGTTGCGCCCACTCTTAGCACTTACTGCAGGAGTGGAATCGTGCCGCACTTCCTCGCCCGGGTGTGGCACTTGCATCCAGACCTGTCTTTCCTGCGGGCCCAGAAGCTCACCGAGGGCAGGCACTCTGCCCATTTTCACCCTGGAGCACCTAACATAGGGTCTGGCATGGAGCAGGCCCCCAGTGAACACTTCCGGGGTGAGGGGAAGGTCAGCAGTTGTCCAGGTGGAAGGCAAAGACCAGGTACTCTCAGTCCCAGAGTCCCACGTAGCAGGTGCAGTGGCCAAAGGGGCCTTGTGGGTCAGGAGACCTGGGTTCAAGTCTCAGCCCTGACACTGGGACGCTGCTATCTCCCCACATTTGAGTCTGGCAGACTCATAGACAGGTGGCACAGCGTGACTGAGGGGAGGTGCCTGCCACTGGTCTGGAGTCCAGAGGGATTCTTCACAGGAATGGAAGGCTAAGGAAGAAGCCGTTCCTTTGGAGAAGAGGTAGAGGCAGGAGAAGGCCACAAGGCCACAGAGGGTGGCTGGGGCGTCGTAACCTCTGAGGCCGGAGGGACGGCTAAACCAACAGCTGGGCCCAGGAGCCTGCCCAGTGTTCTCAGGGCCAGAGCAGAGGGTGAGGAAGAAGGCCCGCTACAAGTCAGACTGCTGGGGAGGCGCCCGAAGGCTTGCCCAGTGAAAGCCGCCTGCCTGCTCTCACTGCTCTCTAGCTACTCCGAATGCCAGAGCTCCAGGAGTGAGATGGTTGGTTGGCCTCGTTCTCCATTGTGTTCCCAGCACCAAGAATGGTGCCCAGGACAGAGTGGGTGCTTCATGAAAAGCAGGGAAGCTGTGTCCCACAGCCACAAAGAAATGAGTTCTTCCAGCAACCCAAAGGAGCTTGGAATCGGATCCTTCCCTGGTCCGGCCAACCCCTGACTGCAGCCTCGTGAACCCCTGCGCAGAGGCGCAGGTCATGCTGTGCCCAGACTCCTGACCCCCCACACAGTGAAATAGTAAATGTGGGTTGTTTTAAGCCTCTAAGTTTGTAACAATTTGTTGCACAACAACAGAAAAGTGAGACAGCCTCCAGGCCTTTGATCATGCTGTTCATCCAGAAAGAAGGGGCTAAAGGGACCCTCACGGGACTAAGTTTAGGTGCTACCTCCTCCGGGAAGCCCTTCCTGTTTCGTTCTGCTTCTACTGGAGGTGCCCCTCATCTGCGCTCCTACGAAACTCCCCACGCTTGCTCTGTCCCAGCACGTCTGATGCCAATACTGTCGTCTTCTGTCTCTTCACTGATTTTGCCTGAGTTCCTCAAAGGCAGGAGCCCTGTCTTTGTTTGGGGTTTTTCCTTCCTGTCTCCTCGCATTTAGTAGATGGTTTGAGAGAGCACACAGCGGGCTAGTTGCCAGGACACAGAGGCAAACCACGGCAGCAGCGTAAAGATCCTGTTCCTATCCCATGGAGCATCTGATCTAACGACGAGGCACCTCAATCCCAGAGTCACACCTGCTCATACCTGGACCAGAGCACATGGCTGTGGGGCAGGGCCACTGACAGGCGATGTGGGCCCGTGAGCGAGCTTGGGGAAGACTTCCTGAGAAGGGGATGTTCAGGGTGCTAACACGGAGGACGCAGAGGGTCGAACAGGCAGGGGCGAGGCGAGGGATGTTTAGGCGGAGGGGTGGTTTGCATCAGGGCTCGGTGGGGAAGGACGCCTGCAGGCTTGCACGCCTGGAAGAAAGCCCGTGAGGCGGCAGCAGTGAGGCATGTGGGGTACGAGGTCACAAACGGTAAGGTCCCTCAAGCCCACGCAGCACATCGCAGACCGTGTCAAAGGGTTCAGCTTACACCCACTGGGTGTACACTGGGGGATTTCAAACACAAGTGTGACACAATCCGATGTCAGCTGTGAAGTGATTCATCTGAGACACAGGCGGGCTGGGGGCTGGGGCAGCGATGCAATGAGAAATGGCTGGGTACCACCCAGCCCTGGTGCTACTGCAAACGTCCAGGTGAGAATATGTAGCTTAGCATTATGGACTGAATTGTGCCCCCCCGCAAAAGATGTGAAAACCTCAGCCCCCACTACCTGTGAACGTGAGCTTATCTGGACATAGGGTCTATTGCAGACAATCGAGGTAAGATGAGGTCATTGGGCTGGGCCCAAATCCAATGTGACTGTCCAAACGAGAAACCTGGACACAAAGGCAGACACGTGCACCAGGAAGATGATGAGAAGACACAGGGGGAAGGCCACCCACAAGCCAAGGAGCGCCCAAAGCCACGAAAGGCTATGAGAGAGGCCTGGAACAGAGCCTGCCCCAGAGCCCTCGGAAGGAGCCAGCCCTGCTGTCATGGTAATCTCGAGCATCCCGCATCCAGCTGCGAAGCAACCCGTTTCTGTTGTTTTAACCCATCCAACTTGTCGTGCTTGGTCCCTAGCATACTAGTACCCTTGGTTTAGGTCAGGAATCAGCAAACTTTTTCTTAAAAGGGCCAGATGTACATATTTTTTGCTCTGGGGCTATAACATCCCTGTTGGCAACTGCTCGATCAAGCTGGTACCACGTGAAAGCAGCCACAGACAACAGAAAAACTTGACTTCCTACAACATGCAGCTGGCCAGACTTCACCCAGGGGCCACAGTGTTTGGACTCCGGGGCTGGTGACGGTGGTGCGGACGAAAAGAAGGGGCTGGTCTCCAGGTCTGCACCTTGGGTCTCCCCCATGTCTAGCTCGGACTGGGCTCTAGCCAGGTGCTCCGCACACACTGAACTCACAAACTGAACTCACACTGGACTAGGGGGTCTTTGGCCCAGGCAAAATGAGGGGGTTTGACGCATGAACTCCAATGTCTCTCAGCTCTGGCTGGCTCTTGTCCGCTGACGGGGGTGGACAGCATTTTGTGTCCTTGGGGCTTGTTACAAAGCAGGTGCCCAGGCCTGAGGGCTCAGTAGGGGTGGGAGAGGCACGGGGCCTGTGCATAGTGGCTCCCTTTGTCCAGACACAAGGCACAATGCAGTCCTTGCTCAGTGACTGCGTCCTGATGCTGGTGATAGTGGTGGTGACAGTGAGCCACTGCCTGCCTGAAGGTCCCTGCAGTTGGTGGGAAGAGCTGGGCTTTGGAGTCTGAAATCCTGGATGCATTGCTGATCAGCTAGCTGCCTGCCCTTAGGCAGGTCACTGAATGCAGTTCTCTGAGTCTCTCCTCTCACACCTTGGAGGAAGAGAAATCACAGTGCCGGGCACACCGCAGACGTTCACGACATTGTAGTTTCCTCCCTTTCCCACAGGAGGCTCCCCTTTCCAGCCCTCTCAGGCTCAAAGCCACTTTGCAGTCACTAATTGTGTGACCTTGGGTGCGTCACTCTGCCTCAGCATCCTCTTCTACAGAAGAGGAAAAATGGCAGCTCTCTGAATCTTTTCTGGTCACCCCAGGTCTGTTCTACACCACCTGCCCGTCTCTGAGCCCCGGGAGGCTGCGCAGGGGACAACATCACCATCACCTGGGCCCTCTGATCCCCGCTGGGCGCTGCCGGTGGGACTGTGGGCAGCCAGACACAGGTTGGGGTGGTTACCCCCTGGTTCCTCTCTGCTGGGCTGTGTTCTGGAAGTGTGGGGTTCCTGTACCTGAAGCCACAGCTCCTGCTGGGTGGCCCTTCTCTCGTGGCCACTGTGCCCACCTTGTTCTGGTCATTGCTCCTTCCACTTACCCTCAGGCCTGCAAGTGGATAGTTTCCCATCGTTGCTACTCCCTCCATCCTTAATCACCCCCGTTGGCACCTGTAACCCATCTAGAGTTTATATAAATACCGCCTTCCTTAAGCCCTCTTTTAAGATTATTTTTAATTTTGGTAAAACGTGTACATAAAATTCACCATTTTAATCATTTTCAGTGTGCAGTTTAGCGGCATCACACGCAGTCGCCTTGGTGCACAGACACCACCACCATCCATCTGCAGATCCCGTCCCATCCTGCACAGCGGAAACCCCGTCTCCATCAAACAGCAGCCTCCACCCGCTCCGTCCAGCCCCTGGCAACCAGCATTCCGCGCTCTGTTGCTGGGCATTCTCCACTCGAGGTACCGCCCGTAAGTGCAATCACGCAAAGTTTGTCTTTTGTGACTGGCTTCCATTGCTGTGTGTAATTGTTCTCCAGGTTCACCCGTGTTGTGCTGTGGCATGTGTTAGGACTTCCTTTCTTATTTAAGGCTGAGTGATACTCTACTGCCTGCATGTATCACATTTTGCATATCCATTCATCTGTTGCTGGGCACTGGGATTGCTTCTACCTTTCAGCTGCTATGAATAGCGCTGCTGTGAGCACAGATGTACAAATACTCTCACACCCTCTTAAGTATCCCTTCAGGGATCCCGTTGGGTTTCTACCAAGACCCTCCCGGACAGATAATATACATGTAGTATCGTCATGTTGTTTTGAATAACTGAGTTAATATATGTAAAGCACTTAGAACAGCACCAGACACGTGGTGAGTACTCGATAAATGCCCACTACTGTGCTTACTGGGAAGGGCCTTCGGGTGGCAGAGCCTCTACATCTTGGCCACCAGCTACCTACCTGCCCTAGGCAAGTTAGGCTGGGACAATACAACTGCATCCTGGAGGATGGAATGTGACCAGAGTGGGGCACTCCCTTCCACGCCTGGCCCATCCGACTCTCTCCCACCCAACCCTTTATGCCTTCTCCCTTTCTGTGGGCTGGACTCCCAACCTGGATGTCACATGTTCAAGATGGCAGTGCACCATCAGCCTGGCCCCTCAACGTGTGAAGCAGAGGCAGGTGCTGGTATTCGCATCTGTGCTTTACAGATGATAAAATCAGGTTTGGTGACTTGCCCAGCAAATAGCAGGGTCTAGATCTGAACTCAAGCCAGCGGTCTGGCCCAGGGTCCACACTCCTAAGTACTGCTCTATGCTGTGTGTCTCTAAACTTATAGAGACAAAACTTTGCAATTAGAATTTCCTTTTCCCAGACAATCCCCAGGCCCAAGTCTAAACTCAGGATCATGGGAGCCCACGGAGCGAACCACTGCATCATGGTGCCCTGGGCCTTCTGACTCTACTTTTCATTCCCGATGGGGCACGAGGGGCAGCATCCTGGCCACCTCTGTCCTGCTCTTTGGTGTTCTTTTCTCCCACAGTGCATGGCCTGACCTTACCTCATGGGGAACAGACTGAAGAAAGAGGGGTGCTCCCCGGCTCCATGGCAGCAAAGTGGGGATTACCTACTGACATTACAGCTGGCAGCCTCCAGCTGCTGGCACCCTTTAAAAGAGAACATGCTGGCGATTTTCCAGCTAAATTCTCCCAATTAGGCAGTCGGGGAAACATTATCCACCCCGGGATAAATCTGATGACATGGAGGGGCAAGGCTGGGGGAGTGGGGTGCTAATCTGTCTGTGTCGAGGCTCACAGCCCAGAACGCACATTTCCAGGGGCGCTCTGTGTTCACGAGAGGCACGTGCAGGGGACTGATGAGTTGCGTGGGGGCAAGCGGGTGGTCCGTCCCCTGCAGCCACTGGAAAGGCCACACCTTCCTCAGCTAGGACCATGGAACAGTCTCTAAAATCCTAGGCTTTCCCAGCCCTGGTCTGGACTGAGTGGGCCAAGGGGGCAGAAGGGCAGACTGGCGTGAAGTTGGAGCCAGAGGAAGCTTTCTTCCCCTCAAAACCAGACTTAACGTAGTGACTAGGGAAACGGAGGCCCAGCAGGGAAAGTCCAAGACGTGGTACGGGTCAGCATTCTTGCAGTACTTAGAATCCCAAAGCTCATCAACAGTGCCTTTCCCAAGTGCGGGCACTTTAGACCCATGATCTCAGTTAATTCTTACCACAGCCCAGGGAGGTGGGGCCCCCTGCTCCTCCCTGTTTACACCTGAGGAAACTGCGACTGAGCCAAATGTATGGGGTCCAGGCCGGCAGTTCCACGCACAGACCAAGCCAAGTGCCCGACCCCTCCGCAAGGCCCTGGGTCCTGTTATCAGATTCTATTCAACACGCATCTGTTTAATGAGAATGAGAACGATTATAGTAACACTGAACTGTGCACCATGCCAAGGGCCTGACCCAGAATATTTCTGTCAAATGAGCCATCACTGCCCCACTCTGCACATGAGGAAACACTGGACCACGGGGGCGAAGGGTCTTGCCCAGGCTGCATGCTGTGGTGGGGTTCAAGCCCCCGCTCTCCCAGCTGGGCCAGTGCTCCTGACCTCCTCGTCAGCCCACCTGCGCACCGACGAGGCCCACCTAGCATAGCTGGCCCAGAGGGTCCCACAGAGGCGGAGAACAGTCCTGCCCTTAGGGTGGGGATTCTACAGAGCTGTGAACAATAAGGTCTCGGCCTAAAATGCTAAAGGACAACAGACTGAGGGAGAGGGAGAGAGACCCTAGGGTGGGCTGTCAGGGTGGGTGGTCTATGAGGGGTGCACACGTGAACACAGTATCGCTGCAGGGAGCCTGGCCCTGAGACGTTAACAAGGAAATGGACGGGAGCTGTGAAGGCTATGTGGACGGGGAACATGGGGCTGACTGGGAAAACAGAGGCAACCAGGCCTATTACCACCACTGACAAGATGATAGCTAATGTACACGGTCTTCCTGTTAACTACATTTCCTCGGGCCACAAATACTTCTTCCCCTCAACAGAACGCTGACATTGGAGGGAGAACCAGGCTAATCAAGCCTGCACTGTAAGCAGAGGCTCCAACTGCTTGGCACCCGCACTGGAGAAAAGTCCTCCAGCATGAAACAGCACCCTGTCCTCCGATTCCCACGGCAATCACGGCCTGATTGTTTACAGGGAAACTAACAAAAAGTAAAAGGTAGCTGATTTGTTGAGGTTTCCCTGGGCCAGCCTCAACTTCCACAGAGCCTTTCAGATTTATACAAGCCTTCAGAGAGGCCTGTGTCTTCATGCCTCTTCGTTCCCACAACACCGGGACGGGCTGGCGGACCCTCAGCCAGGGACGCACAGCAGATCAGAGGCTGTCTGGGTGCAGAAGAAACATGGCTTCCTGTGAAAGAGCTGGCTGGGGGTTGGCGAGGAGTCCTTCTGGATTACTCAGGACAGCGTGAAAGGGAAGGCAGCAACAAGTGTGTGTGTGCCGTCCTGTTCTGGGGCACCGATAAAAATAAAGAAAACACTGCTTCTAAACTACTAGGATACATAACTTCACAATGGACTTACAGTCTGTAAAAAGTGAGCTCTGTGCCCAGCCTCGTGGAGCTGGGAGAGCCAAACCGGAAGTGAATGAGCAGAGATCTCATGAAATTACTTCCTGGATGCAGATCCTCATCACTGGGCCATTCACAGCAATTACCCTGGATGGTCTCCCCATCCCTCCTTCCTCTGCCCCCATGCCTCTTGCCAGCCCAATTTTCCCAGTAATTTTGAAAGCCATGGATATGTTTCATTGGGACTTGGCTCAAGTCTGCCAGGAAAAGCAAATTTGGGCCAGAAATAGAATTTGGACATGATGGCAGAGCCAAGCTGCTGCCAGCTGAACTTCACCTCAAGTCTGATGTGGGGAGGAGCAACAGAGGATTTCTAGGCACTGAGGGGTGGTGTTGGCCAGAATTCTGTTTGTTTAAAACATCTTACCCAACCTACAACCAAGATTCCCATTCCCTGGAGATGTCTGGTGAATCCTATCCTGTGCCACCGAAAGGTCTCTCTTCTCAAGAAAAGAATTCTCTTGTTCTCCGACACAAGGCGAGCTCTAAATATTGCCCACCAGAAATAGAGCTAATAGATTTGCAAACTCTGGGTTTCTCTCGCCTGGCCATGTAGACGGCCCCTGAGAACCCTTCGGAGTGTTTTAGGCATGAAGTGGCATAAAGAATAGACGCCCTGAGACGGGTTCAGAATGGTGTTGTGCTTCTTTGATTCGATGGTGCATGCTTTCCAGTTGAATATTTTTGAGATGTGTAACTTTCCGATGTGAGTGTATAACAGGGTCTTCATTTCCCCAGTAATCTGTGTTAGATAAATTGTGCCCCAAAGCCAGTGAACTCGTTGGTGGGGGATTTTGTGTGCTGGGGAAGGCGCATGGGGCAGATGGCGCTCAGACCACACACTGATTTTCTTTGAGTTTGTTTCTCCTCTGACAATGCCTGCAGCTGCCTCTGGCCTGAAGGCTCCCTTCAGGCTTGAAGGGTTCCTTGACCTTTGAAATTCCAGGTGAGACTAAGACAGGAAAAGAAAATGTGGAGTTAGTGGTTTCATCCTGCTCTTGAAATCCTAGGCAGGACCAGGCCAAGAGCAGGCTGTTAACCCGGAAGAGTGGGGTCAAGCGGCAGAGCTCAGGCTGTACTTTAAGGCTGAGCTGTAAGATGAGTCTCCCCCGTGGTCTGCTTTCGATCTGAGAGATGGGCCAGGAACCTGGATGGCATAGGTCTCGGGGATTCAGGGCCTTGGATATCACTAGGAGACGCAACTCAGTTTTCTAAAGGAGTTAGGGGTGTCGTCTGGCACCTGCAGGAACCTGTTGTTTGCAAACCTGCCACTCTGACGGTGACTCACTTTGAGTGTAGGGGACCTCCTAGTCACCTTTTCACTCACATGGCTTTTATGACATTCTTCAGTTTGTCTCTGCCCCTCAGGATACAGTCTGTGGCGTTATAGTCCCAGAAAACAGACTGGTGTCTCATGAATTTTTCTTAATGAATTCAGTGGTGTTCTTAGTTTCTGAACTACCATGTAGGAGCACTTACTATATACTAGGCACTGTGTTAAGGTATTCCACATAGATTCTTGTATTTACCCCTGGGTTAAAATTTTCCCAAGGTCCCATGACCAGTTAGTGCTGGAGCTCCTAATTGAACCCATGTCTGTGTAGATCCAAAACCTGATTCCTAAACCATAACACCTGTGAAATACATCAGAGCCAATACACATGGGCGTCACAGACACTGGCTGACCCAGAGCAAAAGTCATGGAGTTCCACCAGAGCAGACCTGTTCGGCCTCGCATTGCAGAGGACCCCTGGCACTTAACCAGAACTGAGTCTCCCACAGAAGCATTTCCTCCCCGTGGCATGCGTGGCTCTCCTAGGGAACAGCATCCAGCACAGAATGAATTTCCAACCTAAGTGGCGGTTTGATAAAAGACTGCCAATAAGCACAAAACCTGGTTGTGTTGTTAATGACTAGAAATTGTTATCATGCTGATTAATGAAGCCATTGTTTAGAAAAATGATTAACTCAGCAGGAAGGATCCAGGGAATAAAACAGTGACTAATCAATCTCAAAAGAATTGCCAGATGATGTTTATTTTGTGAGAGCTGGAGGGGATCAAAGACGCAGTCGCTTTTCCTTGACATTGATGTTCCGTCCAACCTGCGGGCAGTGGCAGCGATCAGAGCCCACTCGCGTCCCAGCTCAGGTGAACAGTCGGCAAACCCCATTCGGGAGCACCAGGAACGGGATGGGGGAGTTGGTCTGTGGCTGACCCCCGCCTCCCTGCCTTGGTACGCTGCGGCTGTGGGCTTCCTGTCTTCACCCGCAGCTCAACATCCACTTTCTCAAGAGCAAGCGCTCACCTGAGTTGTTAATTAAGTAATTTCCTTGTTGATCTGACTTGGATGGTTTTCTTGCAGCACCGCCAAGTGGAAATGGCTCTTAATTATATCGACTCACGAAACCACACCAAAGACAGCCTTATCAGAACGCTCGTTTGTCATGTTATTTAAAGAAAGAAAAAAAGTCAGCTAACTGATGGGAGGTCTACAGAAGCCTTCGGCACACAGCTCTCCATCCATGGCTGTGCCACTCACCACGTCCAGGCCCGGCCTTGGAACTGGCTACTTAAAACCCGACTCCGTGTGCAGAACAGAACAGAACACAACCAAGAAGGATACCTTTTCACGGAGCAATGTAAAGACAGTCCTACTTTTGTTTCCATTTAAAATCAGGCCTAATTTGATCTTTCAAGAAGCACAACTGATCACAGACTAAAGGCAGAGTGCTGGGCCTGGGAGTGACCGCACAAGATGAAAGACAGAGTCGGGGACCTGACTTTCTGGCCTTCTCCATCATCCTCACGCAGTTACTCTGGGAGCACAGGCTCTGGAGACATCCTGTGGGAGGGAAGTGCTTTCTGCCTAGTGCCACCCACCAGAGTTCCAGCCCTGGCCCAGGAGGACAGAGGGTGGGGAGACAACGCAGGGTGAGACTTAAATGTCGGCTGCAGCTTTGAAGACGGAGCAAGCGGCCAGGAGCCAAGGAAAGCAGGCAGCCTCTAGAACCCGGAAAAGGCAAGGACATGAGTTCTACCCCAGAGCCTCCGGGGGAGTGCGGGGCCCTGCCAACATCTCCATTTTGGCCCATTAAATTCCACTGCAGACTTCTGACCTCCCGAACTGGAAGGCAGTACATTTGCGCTGCTTTATGCCACACGACTTGTAGTGATGTGTTGCAGCAGCAGTGAGAAACCAACACAGCATGCGATCCTCCTAACTTGCACACACACCTGCTCTGTGCCTAACCCCGTAGCTGTGTCTGTCTGCGCACAGCTCCCCCCACCCTCTTCTGTTTACCACAGTCTTGGTTTACCTGCCTCTGACCCAGGCTGCCCTGCAGGGCATGCTGCTTCTGAACCCCGCCTCCCTGGGGCTCACATTAGGTGCTCCCAGAGGGGAGGCTGTTCGGAGACAGAACTCGAGGTGCAGGATCACTGGGAGCGCAGGCAGGCGTTATTACACACTTAGACTACCCGAGCCAAGGCCTCCGACTACACTCTGGAGAGGAGAACCCAGAATAACTATTTGGTTGTTCATAAAACTGTCATTATTGCAGCTCTGAGATTGAAACAAGGCTGCCCCAGTCCCGGGGGTCAGGGAAGCTATTTCTGGAACATGCCTGCCTTTTGCATGTGCATCAAAGCCCTAGGCTCTGCTAACCCAGCGTCCTCCTGGCTCATGACAGCTTTTCTCTGACTCGGGGAAAGGACTCTGGGAGCCAGTCAGCTCCTCTATTGAATGCTGACTGGGTGTCTCCTGCTCTCTCTACTGAGCGACATCAGTTTCTTCACAATAACAGAGGTGAGACCATACAAAGAGATGTAGATTGAAAAGACGATGAAAGAGTTTGACCGTCTTCCCCCTGGAGGACAGTCACGTGGTCATGGTGTTCCTTTCTTTTAGGCCACTGGTGACACTGCAACAATGAAGGTGGCCTACATCCTATTTAGCCCCAGGCGGTTACTTGGGTCTTTTACTGGTCAGCGTCTATCACTGACATTTGAAAGTCAAATATTCTTGTTCTTCCCCCTACCCTTTCTATCTCCAGGGAATGTGGAATGAAGCGCATATAAGGGTAGTAGTAGCAAGGCCCAAAGAAGCTGGTCCTTCTGAAGAATCTCTGAACTTCACCTATGTCCTTCAGAAAGCCATTTCTAAAATCTGAACCTGAGAATAAGGAATCTTGCTACATTTAGACTGGGAAATAATTCCCCTTTATTATAATACGGTGGTTACAAGAGATGGCCAAAATGATTAACATGAATGAGCACACACACACATACAGTGACAGACAGACAGAGACAGAGGCAGACAGAGACAGAGAGAAGCAGAGCTGCTGTAAGAAAACCCACGGTCACTGCATGGATGAGAAAAGAGGCCTCCCTTCTGGGCAGAGAATTAGAGAGAGGCCCCCTTCCTCAGGGAAACACAGTCCATGGATGGTTTGGCAAGTGGATCAAGATGGGTTTCGGACACAGCCATCCCTTGCAAACCAGGGCCGGCACAGTGCTGACCTGTCCCGCTGCCAGAGCGACCCCAGAGAAAAGCAGGGGTGGATGTGGAGTGTGGATGCAGGTAGAGTCCGCTAGAAGCAGACTGATCAAAAGCCACCGGGGCAAAGAAAAGGGATGGAAAAGCTCCAAGGAAAATAATCCCCAGTCACATCACCTTGAGAAATGATGGCTGTCGGAATCTTTGCTGTGCTGTTTCCCATTCTCCTCTCCATACACACCCTGCCCATTCTTGCATGTGAGCTAAAATATACCCCAGCATTCCTGGCGACAGCAGTGCAGCGTTCTCTGAAACTGTAGGGCATCTGACCAAGCCTAGGGTCAGAGCTTCAGGTTAACCAGGCTTCCTAGTTTCTGTCTCAGCCACCTGCTGGCCATGAAAAGCCATCTGGCTGGAAACAGAAGCAAAGGGAACATCGAGCCTTGCAGTTAGAATGAAGCGGTGGCTGGTTAACAGCACAGGGTGGGTAAAGCCCTTCTTTGGAAAAAAACGCATCCAGGGCAAGCTTAGTCCTTGCAGCTTGTTCCTGACTTGCAGGGAAGGTTTACCTCCCCTCCCACCGGTCACTCCGCCTCCAGCATTAGGCACATTCCTGGCTGCCACACTCAGAGAGCCAGATGCCATTGTTGGAATCTGCTGACAAGTGGCAGCTGGCTGAAACTGAGACAGCTTGTTCTGCACCCCTCTCCCTGCACAGCATCCCCCTCCACCACGTTTTTTTCCCCAAAGCAGAGAGGACAGATAAGAACGTGACTTCCATTTGTGCCTGGGCACCTTCTAATTCCCGCCAACAAATGCATTCCTTCCATACCTGTCCATCAGCTTGAGGGGAACAAGGCCTGGGAACAGGGGCTCATATTTCCTGAGCAAAGTTCTTTATCTATCCTCAGGTAGAGATGAAACCAGCTTGCTAAGAGATGAAATATGCTTCTAGCCTGGCTGTTGGAAGAGCATGTCAACTGGTGTCCCGGAGTTCACACTCCCCAGGGACTTTATTTTGGAAAGCTTGCCTTTGAGCTCACCTCACAACACATTTGCATTTGGACCCACAGGAAGAAGGGGCACCATGGAATTACAGCAGGAGGTGTTGCATTTACTGTAGGAAGACTGGTACCAGGGGCCGGGCTAGATTCTAACGGCACAGAATCTAACCTCAAAGGACCTTGTAGAAATATCTCCCCAGGAAAGATCCCATGACAACTCTTTATTTGAAACAATTTTGGACATCTTATATATATTCCAAAGTGAAATAAATTGTTCCCCTGCTCCAAACAATTAAAAAGCAGTTGTATCCAGATAAAGAAGAGAGAGAAAGAAAGGAGAGTGGGAGTGGGAGAGAGGAAGAGGAACAGAGGAAAGAGAGAGAGAGGAGGGTGCAAGATCTAAGCCAGGGAACGACAGAATGTTGCTGGATGTAAAATATTTACCGATTCTTAGGGCCTCTGTCCTCTTTTATTACCAGGGGGCAAACAGTGTTAACATAAAAAAACCACCACGATTTAGAGCCAAGCAACTTGAGCGGTGACATCACGAAACACAGAGCCTGGGCTGGGGGATGACCTTCTCAGATGACATCATGGCTGACACAGAGCACTGTCTTTCATAAGCAATCCACGGGCAGCTCTGCTCAGACACAGGTTCTGCCCTCCTGACAGGGCGACATCAGTCACCGAGGTGCCGGGGCGAGGGGCAGAGGTGGAGCCGCGTGAACCTGCATCTGGAGCCTTCCTGTAATGAGCCTGGGGCGGCAGGTCCTGCTGAGTCAGAGACCCTGGGCGACCAGAGGAGGTGGGTCACAGATGGGGACTGCCTCGAGCCTTGTCCTCGGTTGACCAGATTTTCTCCCCAACTTAACCAAATGCCCCACAACGCACTCGTCACTCTGTACTGAGGGCCACGGGGAGTCGAAAGGGCTTCCTGACCCACACGGCTACAGTGAAATGCCCACACTGACGTCAACGGCCTGAGTGATTCAGACGGAATGCTCCCCAGACAACCGGCTGTGGCTTCATCACCAGGGCTGGTCTGAGAGCTGCTCCTGTGACTGCGGGCACAGGCTGCTGAGGGGCAGACACTCTCGTTCCTCCAATCTTATTGGAGAACCCTTTCAAGTGGGGCCTCTCACACCCAGTCATTATTTTTAAAGAAGTCCAATGGAAACCCTGTGTATGAGGGCGAGGCGACCGAGGAGGGAGGCCTGGAGGAGCAGGGTCATAAATCAGGGGCTTCTCTCTGCAGTGCAAACACTAACTTTCCGGCGAGAGTTGTGATAAACTAAACTAAATCAAGGCCTCGGTACACTCATTGTCAAGGTCATGGAAAACAAGGAAAGACCAGAGGGGCCCGGGGAGATGTGATGACTAAGTGCAAGGGGGGCCCTGGATGGGACCCTGGAACAGGCAGACTATTAGCAGAGAAACTGGTGACATCCACATGCAGCCTGAGGTTTAACTAATAACAATAATACATAAGTGTCAGTTTCTTCGTTTTGACAAACATACCATAGTGATTGATGTTAACAATGATGACGACGAGGCGTGTACAGCGGAGGGGTACACAGATGAGGGGTTGAGGGGTACATGCTGTACTATCTTTGAAACTTTTTTGTAAACCTGTTATTCCAAAAAGTAAATAAGTTAAGTCAAGGCCTCCACGGAGAATTAAGATATGAAATGGTCATTGTTCTTAGGGTTGCTGAATATGAGGCTAACCAGAAATCCTGCTGAAGTCTTAGAGAGAGTGTTGGAATTGGAGGGAGCAGATGTGATTCAAAACTCCCCGCACTTTTCATTGGGAGCCTGGCTAAGTCATTCAACTGACAGAGCTCCGGCTTCCTCCTCTGGAACATGGGACCACCAAAACCTGTTTGATAGACTTATTGAGAGTGTAGGGAGGAAACACAGAGAGGAAGGGAAGTAGTGCCTCCCCTGTGGCGGCACCTGCCAGGTGCCTAAAACAGAGCCGGGCACAAAGAAGCTCCCTGAGAGGTGCTTGTTGCATGAGTGAATATGTGGTAAGAGTCCAAAACGGGATCTCACTTGAATATGTTGTTGCTATTAACAGCAACACCAAAACTTTATCAATCCTGCTGAAAACAGCTTGAAATATGAGGAAAGGATAAAGGCATTATAATATGTGAATGTGGAACACGACAAATAGACTAGATTGAGATGTATCGCCACCACGAGAGTTCTACATCACGATGAATAAAAAATAAGTTACCAAACAATATATACAGTGTGATACTGTTTATGTAAAACGCTGGCAAATCTAGGCTGCCATAGGCAGTTTATAGGTAGCGGGAAAAACCAAGAAAGTAGGCATCTAGAGGAAAGAGCAGAGTGACTGAGGACAGACCGCTGTCCGTGCCTTTTGAGGCACGCTCAAGCCACAGGAGCCAAGAGCCTCTGGCTCGCAAACAGTACAACCACTGACAACTCCAAGAGTGAGGTTAGCTGGCCTGTTAGTCGCATTAATTATCTGCTACTATGTTATTTCGTTGCTAAGAAACACACAAAGAAGCACCTATTAAAACAGCAGAATTTAGAAAAATCTGCCATGCAAAGAAGTACTGATTATAAATTGCATGCTTGCAATTGGTTGGCACAGTGGTTTTCAAAGTGGGGTTCCTGGGTAGGCAGTATCAACGTCACCAGGGAACAGGACAAAAATGCAAATTCCAAGCCCCACCCCCCAGACTCACTGAATTCTGAACTCTGGGGGTGGGGTCCTGCGATAGGTGTTTTCCCAAGCCCTGCTGGCGACTCTGATACTCTCCCCAGAGCAGAACCACTGGGTTAGCAGGCTCTGCTGAGAAGGTTTCTTGTCCTGCTGTGCCTTCCTTCACTGAGTCCCTAGAGGTCTGACTTACTTTCTTCATATCTTAAAATATGGACCAGGCGCAAATGATCTCTAAAGTCTTTTCAACTTTGTAAGTTTATGACCACACACCATTTATAAGGTTATAAAGCTAGCTTTTAATGCATGTCTTTTCAAGTTGGACAACATAAGACCAGAGATGACCGTCTCTTCTTACTATCCTCCCCCTTGGCTGACTCTGTAGCTCAGCTGCTCCCAAACCATCCATAACCTGGTTCTCCCTTGCCTTCTTCCACTATTGAGTGGTGAAACTAAACTGTTCTCTCCCCACTTCCCTTGCAGCTAGGTATGTACATCCAGGTGAAACAGCTCTGGCCAATGAGATGAGAGTAAAAGGGTCTCACTTCCTAAATATAAAACATAGTCTAGAGGGAAGAAGGGCCTTCATAGGTATCATTTCTGTGTAGCAGCCTTCTTACACAGAGGAAGATGAGTGTCACATGGGAAGGAGGGAGGCTCAGGAGGACAGAAGCAGCCTGGGACTCTGGCATCAGCCTAAAGCAGCTACATCAGCTCTATCCTGCATCCTTCAGGGTTTCAAAGATCTTCCTTCTCTAAGCCACTGCCTGAAGTTCCTGTTCCTGCGGCAAAGCACATTCCTGTTTTAGGTGCTCCCTGTGCCCAGCACACATCAGGCTCTAAGGAATGTCTGCGGAAGCTAATAGAGGGAAGGAACGGGGGGAGGAAGGGGAGCAGTGGAGAAATGGGGCAGGAGAGCTAGAGGGAGCCAGGCGTAGAGGTAGGAGGTAAGATTCCTAAAAGGAGTGAGTTTTGAGCAAGTCTGTAAAGTGGGAAAAGGCCTGGAAGACAGGGGAAAAAAGGCATGCCCAACCTCTATTTATACAAGAAACTTTATTACAGCCATTAAAACACAGGTTATGCATATTTTAATGCACACTAAAATAAATATATGATTATTAAAAAATATATAGGTCCATGTGCCACCCAAAATCATCTTGGGAAGCAACAGAGGTCTTCCTGGCACTCCCAGAGAGCCCTGACTTAGGCAAATTCCTGGCCAGAGGGTTTGTAGCTGTAGGTCTGAAACAGCAAAAGGTAATCCAGAAAGGTCCAAATCCAAAACTGCTCGAAGTTAGCAGGAACTCGCACTTCTCCAAGAGCACATTCTCTATCAAGCCAAAGGTCTTTACATCGATTCTCCTTATTTCCCTAAAGTGCACCAAACTTCTTGGTTCACCCCAAGTATACAAGGAAATAAAATGAACACGAAGAGGGAAGGGGGTCCCTAGCCTTGGGGAACCTCTGCGATCCCCAGTTTGCGGGACACTCATTTGATACACCCATAGCAGAGCCATGTGTGCATTCTAATGTGTGTTTGCTGTATGTTGAGATACAGAATCCTGCAGCAAGGCCCGTTTTGTAAAAAAACGCCTTTGGCTGTTCTGGTGCCATTCGTGTTCAAGCCACTCCCTTCTGTCTTCTCCTTTCACTTATTTTCCTTTCAACTTCCCCTCCCAGTAGAGACACAACAGCCCTTTCCTGTTTGTGGGGAGGCCCTGCAGACACACCAGCAGGACCCTGGGCCAGCGGGAGGTACTGACCCATCTCGCATGCCCTTCTTCCTCTCCATCTCCGGTGGAGAGGTTTGCATCTCTGCCCCCAGGTAGAAGCTTCCTGTCCCCCCTCCTGACCTTCTCAGGTCCAGCTCTGCAGGCAGGGCTGCACCAAGGCTGACAGGGCTTCAGAGAGCTCGTCAATGGCATCCTCTGAAGAGCATTCTGCGGCCTCGGTCCAGCTTCTCAGAATCTTGGGAGGTGAGCCCACCTTTGCCACCTCCCTGTGAATGCA
The DNA here is from genome assembly GCA_007922815.1 of Macrotus californicus. NCBI lineage: Eukaryota > Metazoa > Chordata > Mammalia > Chiroptera > Phyllostomidae > Macrotus > Macrotus californicus. The sequence goes on from VMDR010000308.1 coordinate 252,658, forward strand.
AAGCCTGGAGCCTGGTTGTCTACCACCCACAGCTACTCAGCTGCATCATCTGTGCACAGGGCCATGGGAGTCAGCTTGCTAGCAGTCTCCATGGAGAAGGTCAGAGGTCACAAGAGAAGCCACCACGAGACATGTCAATGTATCAAAGGATGCTCAAGGTTGACAGGGATCACTTTTCTTTCCCAAAGTAGAAGGAAAAAAAATAAGATCTTTAGAGTAGAAGGTAGATTGAGGGGGAGGGAGAGGCAGAATGGCGTGTGAGAGTGGAGGGCGAGAATCTGTGTCAACTGTTTATTTTGGTGATTGTCTGCAAGTCGCAGGCAACATGGCTGAGCAAAGCTGTCATGGAAACACAATTTTGTCACAGATGACAAGTTGGCATAAAGACAATGTAGGTGGAAAAGAGGTACGGGAGACAAAACTACCTGTCAGGCAGGCGTAAGGAGGAAGAAAATCTAGCCTCACATACTTTCCCATAATTAAATGTCAGATGTACACAATGCAGTAAAATAATTAGCATGGCATAATTACTGTTCAGATGGAGTCCCGTGTATATGCCAAACAAATTGCTGCACTAGAGCACAAGCTGCTAAAACAAATTGAGTTACTTAATTTTTATGTGGAGCAGCTTGTTTTATCGTTTCCTAAGATGCCAATGTTTCATTAATAATGCAGTCTTTCTAAGTGTGCAAAGCTCGGGGCCCCTGCAAAGGCAGGGCCATGGGTCTCCTTCCACAGACTCTGCAGACCAAAAAAAAATCTGACCTCCCTCTTTCCACACTTACCACTTGCCCCTCCAATCTTCTCTACACATAGGAGCCACAGGGGTTTTTTAAAAGCTGCAAACCAGGTCATTTCACAGACTTGCTTTATGATCCTCCAATGGCTTCCACTGCCCTTAGGATAAAGTCCAAAGGCCTAAAGGAACGTGCTCCTCTGCTTCTCTGTGACCTTCTCAGGCCTCCTTCCCTGCACTGAGCTCTGGCCACACTGGCTTTCTTTCAGTTCAGGTTCCAGTCTTCTTTGACCCAAGGTCTTCACACTTGCTGCTCCCTTTGCTCAAAACACTCCTCTTCCACTCTTCCATCTCCTGCCCTCTGCCTCTCCTGTCCCTCTGTAGTTGGCTGATTCCCTAGACTTACATCCTGTATCCTCAGGGAGACCTTTCTGACCACCTCAGGAAGAGCAGGCCCTGCACCGACCCCTGCCCTCAGCAGGGCATTGCTAAAGCTCCGCACTTGCATCCCCCATGGCGTGGGTCGCACTCTGCACTACCATTTTATGTCAGTTTGTGTTTTTATTTGTCTATGTCAACCTCCTTCATGAGGGGTCAAAGTAGAAGGGAAAAAAAATAAGATCTTTAGAGTAGAAGGTAGATTGAGGGGGAGGGAGAGGCAGAATGGTGTGTGAGAGTGGAGGGCGAGAATCTGTGCCAACTGTTTAGCATGAGGGTAGGGATCACATTTGTTTATCTGGCTTGAGGGAGGCGTGTGTGTGTGCATGCATACATGTATGAGCACATGTATATACACACTTACATTTATTTTACATAGATGGTCTGTAGATCATGCATATATATGAGAGTTGAGCCACTGCAGCCTCCCACTCAGCCCTGGGGACCCAGGACCCACTTTTGCTTTTAGGCCTGTGCACCTCAGACCCGGACCACCCATCTGCCTCTCACCCAGAAAGGTTCACTGAAGGGCCTGGTTACTCATGAGTTTCTGGGCTCTCGGTCTGCAGAAGATGATTCCAACTCAGACGTTGGCCCTTCAAAGCTCAGGAGCCCTCTGCACCTGCCCAGCCCCATCTGTGGATGGGTTAGGAACCTAGCGGGACAGCATTTACTCACTGGATTGATACATATGTTCTCTTTCTCTCTCTGCCTCCCTCCCACCCCCACCCCCTCACACACATACACACAGCAAAGCAGGCTGCTTCAAAGCGGGAGGCAGGAGAAGGGTATCTATTTCTGGCAAGCTCCCCGAGGAGGCCTCAGGGGCCTGGTAACTGACTCCCCTCCCCTTCTCCAATCCATCCAAGTCTCTCCTCTCATTAGCCCACCCTGGATCTCAGACCACCCTCTCTGCTCAGCTCCTGGCCAGGACACCCTCCTGCTAGGGGCTTTTTCTGGCTTGCTCCCCCTTACCCACATCCCCTACACAGCCCAAGATACACGGGGCCTTCAGTGCCAAAATGGGGAAAGTCCTGGGCAAAGTGGGATGAGTGGGTTATACGACAGATCTAAAAATCTCCTCTCGTGACCTTTAACCTTATTTCTCAGCCTCGTGGGCTCATGTCTCATCTCTCTCTGGTTTACTGGTTCCTACACGGCCCTTGACTGAGACGCAGACTAAAGGGACCAGAGGCAGGTATCTGGGCTTGAGTCATGGCTCCACACAGCAGGGGGCCGATTACATAAACACTCTAGGCCTCAGTTTCTGCGTCTGTAAAATGGGTCCATTAATTATACCTATATAGGCCGTGGGGCCCTGCTCAGTTCTCCCTTCCAGTCCTCCAGCTGCCATGAGGTTTGGTGGCTAAAGAGCTCAAAGCTGCCTTAGAATATGGGAGCTGCTCTCCCAGAAAGGCATGGGAAGTTATGCCCCACCTTCTTCTGGGAGGTGTGACTTACAGCTAATACCTGATTGACGTGAGAGAACAGCAGCCCAGCCCCGTTGCCTCCAGTGAGAGCGGCCCTGCAGTGCCATTCACACGCCAGCACCCCCAGGGGAGCAGGCTAGACCTTTCCCCGCAGCCACATCTTTGTTTGGCTCCCTCCCGTGTCCTAGCCTGCTTCCCTCACATCCTGAAGGTTTTCTCCTGGAGCACCTCCTCATCAAATCACTTGCAAAAAGTCCCTAGCTCAGGCTCTGCTTCTAGGGAACGTGAGCCGAGACACCTGCGTTACAGAATTGCTGAAAAGATTAAATGAGAACCTGTACAGAAAATGCTTACAGCAGAGCCTGGCACGTAGCACGTTTCCATTTTGTGGCTGCTCTGTCCTGACCCCCGTGACTTCCCCTTGTCCCACGGAACTGCAGAGCTTGCCCCCCACCCTGGGGCAGCACATTTGCTACTGAATGCCCTTATGCATGGTTCACTGGCCTGGGCATACCCGGGGGTTTGCCAAAAGCTGGGGCTCCACCTGTTAGGCAATCCCTGGCTTGCAAGTCAAGAAAGTGCTTCAGCTGGAAAGGGCCCCCAGCGACACTGTTAGGGGAGAAACTGGTCTCAATTTTACAGTGACTGTTGGGAAGCTTCAACAGTATTCCAAGTAACAAGTTTCAAACAACTGATGGATTGGTTGGGGTTGAGAACCCTGCAGTCCAGCCCCCAGGCCCAGCCCTTCCTGCAGGGAAGACCTCCTCCTGGCCCAGGCCTGCTGTTAATCTGCTTCCCAGTGAGAGCACAGACAGGAGGCCCCTCCTCTCACTGCTCGCTGGCCAGCCCTGTCCCAAGTTCCGGGATGAGTTTTCTCCCCGGCGCTGCTGTCCAGGGCTGTGAGGACCCCCATCTCGGAGGCGGCACACTTCGATTGAAACCCCCAAATTGTCGGGAGCCTTCTCTGAGGGCCCAGCACTGTGCTGTGAGAAGAGAAACAGAAGAACCACGGAAGAAATCAAGGGCTCAGTCCTGTCCTTGAGAAATCTCGGGCCGACCGAAGGATCCACGAGTCCCCAGACATTTGCCGAAGAGAGAGACAGTGATTAACACAAGAGCTGACCTTTACTGAGCAGGCACTACGCGTGAGGTGTTTTCCTAACTGGTTTGACTGTCTGGCGTTATTTAGTCCTTACAGCCCTTCTGTCCTGCTCCTCCTCACTCACCGGAGGGATGTCTGAGGCCACAAGGGGGCAGGGAGCCGGCCCAGGGTGCACATCCAGCCAGCAAGAGCAGGACTCATCCCAGCAGCCTGGTCCTGGGCCCACGCTGTCAGCTAGTGACCTCCACTTCCCCTCCCACTAGCCTGACCCCCAGGGGCTTCCAGTCGAGTGGAAACAAACGTGGGAACAGGAACAAATTCTAGCAGAGGTGGAGTGAGTGAACTACGCCGGGCAATAGTGAGTGATGGGGACAGCACGAGGCACTGACAATGTCATACCGTGCCAAACTGCAAGACTGAAGCGCTCATGGGAGAAGCAGGGGCTCCTTTTCCATTGCCTCTTGTCAGCAGCCAGTAAGCCCCTCCACCCGTGCCAAAAAACGGAGAATGCTACAAGGGAGGGATCTATCTGCCGGGGTCCCAGGGATCTGCTCTGTGCCAAATACCCTCCCGAGCAAATATTGATACATTAACCGCAGCTCAAACACCGTGAGTGCTGTGAGCATGCCTCAGCAGGGAGGGGGTGGCTGGCCTGCTGCCACCTCCCACAGCCCTCATCAGAGCCAGCAGCGGGCTCTCCTTCCTGGTGGAGAAATCTGCGGGCCCTTGAACCAGGGCTGGCGAGAAGACAAGAGTCCAGGGGATGCTGACCGCTCCCCACCCCCCAACCGTCCCGCGTTCCTCAGAATGGGAAGTGACACAGGCAGGCTGGGGATGGAGTGAAAGTCTGTTCATAAATAGCCCCAGGGACTGCCACCCCTCCTCATGCAGGCTTCAGGGACGTGCACACCAGGCCAGGAGCGGGGGCCTGGGGGACAAGCTGCTCAGGACTGGTGAGCACGCTGCCGGCACTCTGGGTGGAGACCCGGCACGGAGCTCTGCTCGGTTGTGGATGGCAGAGTTCTTGTACACGCTGACTGACGTACGCAGAGTAACAAGACCCAGAACCCTGTTGGACCTCTTCCCCTCCTTATTGCCTCCGTCACTAAAGGCAAGGCCAAAACCTGGCTTCTTAGATTTAAAAGGGAATTAATTAGATCAGAAAATGCCAGAGCTAGAAGGGACACAAGACTCCTCTTCCTCCAGGCTCTCACTTGAATGACGAGGAGATGGAGATGCAGGGAGGTGAACTGATTTGCCCAAGGTCCCAGCTAGTGAGCGGCGAGCCCAGGACAGGGCCTGGGCTTCTGTCTCCTGCAGCGCTAACCCCGGTGTATGAGCTTTGCCGTTCACTGCCGCCTCCACCCTCAAGTGCCACTGGCAATTTCCAGTGGAGGCCAGTGTGTCTTCTCAGTGTGACTGAGTATAGGATGGGCTGGGTGGGTGGAGAGATGAGGGGAGAGGGGTGGCAGGTGGGCTGGGCACGAGTGGGCCTCTGGTCTTGGGTGAAGAAAGTCAGGCACGTGCAGGTAGAGTTTGGTGAGGACATCAGACAGGCAAGGATGATCCTGGGAACCCACCCTTACTAACTGGAAGTTGCTGCCTGAAGCACTGTGTTAAGAATGATTCTGAGGCATCTTCCAGGCTCTGTGAACTGTATTTTGTGATCTAGTTGTGATGTTGGCCCTGGGCACAGGGGGAGAGTCTCAATGAATACTCCAGCTATCTGCCACCCTTTCCTAAGAGTGTCAGGGTAACAGTGATGCTTCAGGCTGCAATCTTTCCTTCCAAAGAAACTCTTTCAGGTCCCTCCACGGGGAAAATGGAGCACTTCATGCAGAATGCCAAGTGCATTATAGGAGCTTCATAAATATATTTATTGGAAGAAAGAAAAGGACGATGGGAGGGAGGGAAGATGCAGGCAGGGCACCCCTGGCAGCCCCTGGGACACTCTGAACACCAGCACCTCCTCTCCTGGACTTCTCTTCCCTTTGGCAAGGCTGCTACAGGAAGATGCCAAAGAACAGCTCCCTCCGCTAGGGACCAAAGTTTACACAGAAACTTCTGGAGCACCCGTAGGTGTTGGGTAAGAAAGTCATAGTCCATCCTGCAGTTCCCCCTTCCTTCCAAGAGCAAACCTTCACCAAGCGGCCCACCTCCACCTGTGCTGTAGCAACCGCAGAGACCAGGAGGGAGGGAAGGCAGGCGGGGGGAAGGGCTGTCAGTCGGGACAGCAATGCAGGGCTGTGCTTCCAGGGTTCAGGAAAGATACTGGTTAAAGCGGGAAGAACCACTTCTGGGCAGGGGGTGGTGGGGGTAGGGGGGTGGTAACAGCTGGAAGAGCCATGTGGGCCGGAGGTTAGTCCAACCATGCTCTTACCCACTCAGAAAGTCAGTGGTTCCCCGTGGCCTTCCACATTCAGTACAAATCCCTTTGGATCTGGCCACCACCCTCCAGCAGGACTCTGTCCCTGAATCCAGTCTCCCTGTGTCACCTTCAGGTCCTCTGCACACTGATCTCCTTGCAGTGTCCTAAACAACTCCCCATTTTCCCCTTCACCATGATTTTGATTATTTTTTTCTTCCTTTTTCCTTCTGTATCGGTCAGCGTCTGACCCATCCGTCAAGACTCGGCTCACTGCCACCTGCCCCAAGAAGCCTTCACCATTCCCTGGAGTTGCAATCTCTCTCTCTCAAACAGAAGTAGACCTGGGTCTACCCCAATTCCACCCCCCAAATCATAGAGCTGTACACTGCCTGCTACTTTGTCAAACAAAAAGAAAAAGAAAAAGAAAAAAATCCACTACCACAAGGCTGGTGTTAGGGTCTTAAATTCCTCCCCCTCAACCCTCCCCCCTCTTTGGGGGGGGCACAGACACTTCTAACAGAGTTGCTGTAATAAAGTCAGGTCATGAGTGTGCATAATTCCGGGGTGAGTGCCCATCCATTGCATATTCGCTGTGAATATAAACTAAAACTTAACCAGTTAACTTTATTTGTACTCTGGATGAAGCCTTCTCTTTTAATAAAATAGAATCTGTTAAGGATTATAAACAAACAGTGTTTTATGAACTAAAACTGCAGTGCACTCGTCACTCAAGGGCAAAAACCGGGCTCTGGGAGGCTCAGCCAGCTATAAATAAAGATAAGGCCCTGCCAGGCCTGGGCTTGGGCAGAGTAATTGCTGACTCCATAATCAGCTTCTCCCCTCCCCCTTCAGGCCCACAAATCACTGGGGTGTTGGGTCACTGCCCATTGGATTCAGCCCAGAGACAGAGAGCAATGGCAGCTAAGGAGTTCATTAGCTCCGAGACTGAGTGTAAACCGAGACTCGGGAACTGTCTCGGTTCGGAGTCAAACCATGGAGCGCTAATCCCTGGGGCCCACAGGACTGGACAAGTTGGGCAAGGAGTGCCAGTGGGCTGGCACTGCGTCACTCTCTGAATGTGGGCCCTCATCAGGGGAGTTTCAACTAAACTGCCACACCCTCTATGGGAAACGCTTCTCCCACCCTCGACACCCCCCGCCCCTCAATCCAGCCATGTGGTGGGGGCCGCCATCCACCCCAGCTCAGATCCCAGGGCTGTCATAAATGGTCCATGTGCTGGGAACGTGTGCCAAGAAGAGCCAAGGACAGTCCAAACTGGGCGTCATCCAAATCAGAGTTGGAAGAAGACATCCTTTTCCAGGTTGGTCACCAGGGCGAGGACATGTCTTTGGAGCTTCAGGACACTGCTTTTCCTGCTTTGTAAAGAAAGCCCACCCACAGTGGAAATGCCCTGAATGCTACTGCACTGGTGGGAGCGTGCTGTGCAATGCATCGGTGCAAACACACAGTGGGTGCCACACCCAGAGTGAACTCTAATGGAAGCCATGCACTTCGGGTGATTACGGTGTGTCAGTGTGGGCTCATCCGTGGTGGCAGATGTCCCACTCTGCTGGGGGATGCTGAGACGGGGAAGGCTGTGCATGTGTGGGGGCCAGGGGTATATGGGAAATCTCTGCATCTTCCTCTCAATGTGGCTGTAAACCTAAAGCTTCTCTAAAAAATATAGTCTTTGTATAAAAAAGAAAAGAGAAGCCTATTTGCCTAAGGGAGAACGGAGCTGAGATACAGAAAGAAGCAACAATGAAAAGGGAACGGTTCCTAGTGGCCAGCGAGTCCTCATTTCTGTGGACGTTGTGCCTCTCTGCTTCTTTACCCTAAAGAGTTCCTACCAACACTTTTTACAGCAGGTCTAATACCATTTATGGAGCACCTACTGGGTGCAAGCCATTTTGTACTAACAATGTTGTTACCGTCAGTACTTACTGAGTGACCAGTTTGCCAAGGGCTTTCTGTGGCCTGTCCCATCTAATCCAGACACCACGGAGGCAGTAGACGCTCTCACTTTCTTCTTGTGCACGTAGAGACTGAGGCTTAAAAAGGTGAAGCACCCTTGTCGAGGTTGCGTGGCGACTCGTGAGTGTGGGCAGGGTGTAACTCGATCTGTCACCGAAGGCCATGCTTTAACCCCAACACTACGTTGCTGCAGGGTGATTTCAGTTTTGTTTGCATAAACCATGTGGGTATGTGTATGTGGGGGGCGGGGTTTACAGCGGGCAGAATCGCGTAGTACGTGGTAAAGAATAGGGGGACAACACAGATGTATCAAGGCAGACAGCCCTGTGATCGCACACTGCCTGGGTTAAGCAGTGTCATTGCGTTCAGCGCTGTGCTCCCAGCCTGGATGCTCCACTGTTGGGAAAAAGCCCGGTGCCTGGCGGGATCTGAATCAATACTTCCGCACAGACACCCCAGCCACAAAGCTCCTCTCTCACTTGACCCTCATCGTTTCTCTGTGGTGTGGTCAGGAGAAGCCAATGCCATGTTTATTTCATGGATGGGAAAGCCGAGGTCCTTGAGGCTACCCAGCTTCTTCCTTTCGCCTTGTGACCTCACATTCCCTTTCCCTCTGTGCTCCAGCCACTGACTTGGATTTTCTAAGGTTTTTTTTTAAGGTGCCACGCCCACTCTTATCTCAGAGCCCTTGCACCCGCTCTTCCCTGGGACCAGAGTTCTTCCCTCTTTCCCACGTTGCTCGGGCTCACTGAGGTCTACTCTTGATCTCACCTCAAAAGCCCTTTTGTTGGGGTCATTTTCCCTGACCATTTGGATGGCCTGAGTTTATGCTCCCATAGACCGTTCTCTTACACAGCACGTTTCACTGCTTCTAATGACATCTGTGGGTTCTTATTTCATTCACGTCCCACTAGTCCCCCTGCCTGTTACCTCCCGAAGGCACGGAACATGCTTGTCGTGCTCACGACGTCTGTCATACCACGAGTCAAGCACGGAGTCTAGAATGCTCTCAACCAGCGTTTGACAAATGGTAAGTGGATAAATGAATGGATGACTGGGATGATGCTGGAGTAAAAGGTGCCCCTTTCCAGGTTGGTCACCGGTGGACAAACATGTTTTTGGAGCTTCGGGAGACCGTCAGATCCTTAGGAGGGGCATGGCCACGGACACCACTGCTGGACTTGGCCCAAGTTTCCTTGTTGACTTCTATGGCGGGAAACAGTCCAGTGGCCAAGACCTTAAAATCACAGACCTGTAAGATGCCAAGTCTTATGACCTGGGCGCAAAAAGACGAGCTTATCCCACACCGGCCCCTGTAAGAGCAGAGGCCCTTGGGAACTGAGAGAAGAGAAATCAAGAAGGAAGATGGAGTCTGCCTGGGACACGGCCCCTCCCCGCCCCCCTCCTTTAATCTGCCAGGGAACACCTTTTACATCCAGCTGATTATGTTTAACCACGGCTTTGTGTCCTTGCCTTATAATTACCACCTTTTTAAACCCAGTCGCAAAATTAACTGCCCCTTAATGAAGCAGGGTAGCAATTAAGGGCAGCGAACCTTGTGAGGAAGGAGAAGCACATTGTCTGAGGTGCACTGTTAGGGGCCTGACTCCACAGGCCCTGTCATTATGGGTGTAATCATCTTCCAAGGCTGTGTGACACCTCCTTGGGCCCAGTCAGAACTGCCAGCGTCTGGAGAAACCCACCGTTCCTACAGAGTTAGTTAGAGTCCATTTGGAGCTTCCTGTTTCCTGGACTGGACAGGAAATACGATTTATCATTGCTTCATGCCCATGAAGTCTACCCAGGACAAGAGGCCCTCCCAGGAAAGCCATCACCCCGAGTGGCAACCCCACCCCCGTCAATACAGCTTCTGAAAGTCCATGTGTAGATGCTACAAAGCCCAGAGCTGCAGGCAGAGCCCAGGGGCCTCCATCTGACAAGCCTCTCCGGGGACAAGGAAGCACACTTGTGCCATCAGCCTTGTGGTAATGAGGCTGCCACAGGTTCCTCAGAGTCAAGTGGCTGGGCTACGTGGACAGGGCTCTCTGTCGCCCTTTAAAAGGGCTAATGACCTCAGAGGACTGAGAAACAGAGGGAGGGAGGTAAATTTGCATACTTGTAAATAGTCTGTCCCTGCCGTGCTCTGGGCTCTGGACTAACGCTCACGTCTTGAAGCTGACGATGACAATGACAACAACAGAGAAATGGTCACAGCTGACGCACACCAAAGACCTACCACATTCAGGCTCTCCAGGTCTTACAACCCCACCAGGAACGCAGACACTCCCTTTCACAGCACAGAAGAAACCGAGGCACAGAGAAACCGAGTCACTCTTCCAAGGACAGACAGACAGTAAGTGGCAGAACCAGAACACAAACCCAGGCATTGGCTCCTAACCCGAAACATATTCTCTCTCCAGCGCACCCTGGTGGTAGTGCAAATACCCATGATGCAGTGGGTGGCGCCGGTCCTGCTAACTGATGGCAGTTGCCCTCTCTAGGACAAGGGGATCTACTGCCCTGATGGAGCCCAGTGGCCCACAGGACTCCGCCAGCTTCAGGGCTTTAATCCCTTCATTCCCCCTGGTTCTGCTGTGTTGACAATGCTGGAAGTTCAAGGCCCGCCGTAGGCCAGCTGGGCCGAGCCCATCTCCTGCCCCTCACATACCCTCGTCTGCTCCCCACCTGCTTGGATCACCCCCGCTGCTCCTGACTCCCCAGCCACTCCCTTCGGCAATCTCCCCCTTCTCTTCATATCATCGTCCTCCCCAACCCAGGTGGTGCGCCCCATGTCTTAGGACACCTTTGCCAAACCCCCACCTCACGGAGACCCTCTCCTCCTTGGAACCTGTCTAGCTCAGAGTTTTTTCAGGCCTTGACCCGCACACAAGTTTGCAAAGCTAGTATAAAAAATACATATATGTGTGTGTATATATGAGTGCAGGATCCTAATACATTATCTTTTCATGCAGCAGAATCCCTGAGCAGCCACTTCCTAGCTGTGTGACCTGGGACAACTTGCTTAGCTTCTTTGTGCCTTAGCTTTCTCATCTATAAAATGGAGACCATGCATTGCTTGCAGTTCAAACAGGGACACTACTTAGCCCAGAAACTGGCTTGGAGTAAGTGCTCAATAAATGTCGGGTGTTACTATCTGTACTGGATTATAGCTCCTCCCTAAGACAGATGCATGCCTGATGCTCAAGTGCAAGCATGGCTTATAAGTGTGTACCTTTTTGTGGACTAGTCTGAGAGCACTTGGACCTGTGCCCCTTTCTTTCTCACCTGCTTAGAGGGTGCCAGGGTGGGAGTGTGGAGAGGCCTGGAGTCCCCTGCCTCTGAGTGGAGGTGTCTGGTTACCCAAGCCCGGTGTTGCTGGGCCTTGGATGTCCGAGGACCAGAGTGCTCCTAATGCTGACTTACCATGCATTCCAGCCCTGTTTGCCCTCCCCTCTGCCCCCGTTCCGGTCCGGCGCGACCCCACAGGGCAGCACTCAGTCCTCCGAAAGCCAAAGACAGCCCTGTCCCTCTTAGAGGAAGATCCTAGGCTAATATATCCTTGTCTGTGTCTGCAGGCCAGAGTGAAACAGGAAGAGGCATGGGTTGGCAGCTGTGGCAGCCAACTGTCACGTCTGCTTGTACCCAGGTTCCAGCCTCCACCCATCTTTCCACACAGCGCCAAGCTCCAGGGACTGCCAGGGTCTCCCAAGCCTCCGTCGCTGTTGCTGCCTACGGTCAGGGTCGGCGTTGTTTAGGTGTGCAGTGATGTGGCTGGAAGACCCCAATCAGTTGTGAAAAAATACATGATCCCTACAGCCAGTGCTGGGCACGTATTTAACCAATTTAAGTCGCAAAACACTGCAGCTACACACGCGCTCGGGCTGCCGCGCTGCCTCGTTCGCTCTCTCTTTAAAAAGGCCAGAGAGGAAATGAAAAGGAACGGTGACAGAAAGTCCACATGGACAGAGAAACAGAAGAGCCTGAAAGCTCCAGGGCAGGAACCGACACAATTTAATTAACTCCTTGGCATAAAAATGTTTTGGTGCTACGAGCAGAGCTGTTTGTTGGCCTTCACGAAACAGTGCTCTCCGTAAGTCTGAGACGAGACCTTCTGGAGATTCACGAAACGCAGCACCTTGACCCGAAATGCTAGAAATAGCCAAGAAGGCACCGTGTTTGCTTTGCACACATTCTGATGGCTGTTGTCCTCGTGCATAAGCAGTTCCCAACCTCTGTTACGTGTGGCATAGAAACTGTCCCTCGTGGTGATTTGGCATTGCTGCTCTCTATATGAAACATATTTCTTAAATACTTTAATAAACACTTAACAAGGAAACAGGATGGATCGAATTTAAACCATGACATGAGTAGAGCTGACACATTTAATTATATCCTGAAAGTCATAAGTTGCTGCTCTCCAAGGCGTTTGTAACTAATATTGTCATTAAAAAATCAGACTAATCATAGTATCTGCCACTTAGTAAAACGTTGCTATATCCCTGACGTGGCATTCACTATACACCTATTATTCACAAAAGTCCTTTGCAGGAATCACATGATACCCATTTTATAGAGGAGAAAACTGACCGCCAGAAAGGGGACATGACCTACCTAAAGCCAAATCGCTGGGAAGTGGAGGGAGCTGGGATTTGAAGTCAGATGGCTTTGACTCTGAAGCCCGGCCACCAGGCACACAAGCCTCCTGAAGCAGAAGAAAGAGACCGAGCCTGGGAAATTCTAATCAGACACTCGCTTCACGACAAACGAAAAGGAAATGACACTAACAGATTTTATTTGATTGCCTTAAAGAAAAGCGTTTTGTACTCAATGACTGGGGGTAAAATCACTGTAAATGGCCTTGTGGGAGAAAGATACAGCCTTGACCTCACGAAGCACTACAAGGCAGGCTCTTTTTGGTCACGCAGGAAGGCTCCTGTATTAACTCCAGTTCCAAAATCCTGTTCCTGTCAACTGCACTGCAGTGTGGGCGCCTCCCTCAGAGGGCTCAGCCGGCAGGGACTTGTGACTTCTCTGTGCATCAGCAGGAGGCCCAGACCCCGCAGGCCCCTGGGGCACCCTCTAGTGGCTGCCAGCACAGTCTGTGGAGTCAAAGAGACGGGGAGCGGAAAGGGGCCGCTTTGTAAACTTTTGCCAGTGTCTGTGAAAGCCAAGAGGATGCTGCACAGCCCGAATGACCAAGGGCGTGAGTCATGTAAAATGATTTGAAAAACCTGGTTACATAAGAGGAAGGTCCTGAGGTCCTCCCTCAATGATGAAGTTCTAACAGGATCCCTCCTGAGTCAGGAATGGTCCCCAGGAACCTGAGCTGCAGGCACCATGGTACAGCGGGCTGGACAGGATGCCCTGCATTGGTGAGGCTCCCTGTCCGCCAAGGGCCCCGCCCAGGAGTTTCACTGCAGACCTCACCTCGCCCTCATTTCATCGTTCCTGTTTCACAGGTGGGGAAACTGCGGCTCTGCAAGATGAGGTAACTCGCCCAGAATCACAGAGTCAATGAATAGGTGCCCAACCCTGGCAGTCAGATGCCAAAACTAGGTTCTTCTTTGTTACCTTTTGATGTGCCATTGTTGCAAATATTCCTTATACAAGCTACAAATAAATAACTGGTTTCTGTTTTATAAAGACTTCTGCAAATTAGCAAGGGATTTTCTGATTTTCCTCCCACATCCTGTTGCATTCGAGACCTCAAAGTTAATTACTACCCCAGACACTGCGCGGCAGAGATAAACATCAGGGCCCCTTTCCTTGTGTGTCTGCCATTATGATCGGGTCCAGGCAAGGCCTGCAACTGGCTAATGAGGTTAAATATAAAGTAAGATAAAGCTGTGAGGCTGTGCAGGTTCTCGGGGACCAGCAGATGACACTTGGTTCTAAACAAAGGTCTATATAAGGAAAGGAAAATTATCTCTGTCCCAGGCTGAGATCTAAGAACAATTTCCCGCGATGCTGCCACCCCCTACTACTCACACACCCACTTCCCACCCACAAAGGCACACCTCTCTCACACAGGGAGGTAAGGGCTTTGGGCCCAGTGGTAATTCCTCCAGAGTGCTAGCCACTCTGCCACTGTGCCTGGAAGTACCAGGATGCCGAGAGTGAGAGGGCTGGCCTGAGAGTCAGGTAACCTGGCTTCACTCCTGGGCATTATTAAAGCACTGTGACCTTGAACAAGAGCTCTGCTCTGAACTAGAACGGGTCCGATCTACCCATCTTCGAAGGCCCTGGGGACGTAGAGCAGCATCCGCCTATCACTCCATAAATTACTGGTCACCCTTTTTTTTCTTCTTCTATCATTCTTAAAGGACTACCCTTGCATGTGGCTTTGGGAATCGGCAATTAGAATTCATGCCAGAGGTGCTGAAAACATCTACCGAAGTTAAGTCCCCAGCAATTTGGAGAAAGCACAACTCAAACTTTTCCTTCCCTCAAGAGAACAGGGCCCGTAAGCATTTTGCAGCTGGACTCCCTGATGTGAGGCAGCCAGCAGTGGAAGGGGCCCCAGCCATAGAACTTGGGACTTGGAAGCCAGGTGGCAGGATGGGAACTGGGGCTGGGAGGGGGTGAGAGCGTTAAGTGGAAGGGACCCTGGGATCAACATTTTAAAGGGAGGCGGCATCCCTCCGGCTTCCCACTGTGCAGGAGGTTGTGGGCCTGCTGTGGCCACCTCTCTCAGTGCAGCAGGTGGCCATTTCATTAAACGCACCATTTGCAGCCTTCCCTGCCTGGGAGTGTACCTGCTCCACCCCGCACGGCTCTGCTTTCCCCTTTATTGGGATCAAACCTCCTGCCCTCGTTTCTGAGACTTCCCCGAGCTCCATCCACAATACCACGGGGATGGGCTCTAATGGCCCATTACACTGAAGGGGCGGCACTCCAAAGAGCAAACGCACTTTCAAAGTCAGCCTGGAATAACAGCTTTGAGAGTCAGAAAATCAGTGCGACACAGCCCTCCCATCAGGGACACAGCGAGCTTCCCCCGGAGAGTCCAGCATAATGTGGTGGCTGGATGCTGTCAGCCCTGGCAGGGAGTGCTGGCTGGGACCTCCCTGGTATCAGTGTCCTCCTTCTTGGGGACTTTATTTAGTTAGATGACAGGATCATGTGCTACAAACTTCCCAGGTCCGTGATCATGCGCAAGCCAGAGAGCCCAGGATAAGGTGCTCGGGTCTGCTCCTTCCAGCCTCTGAAGGGCCAGCCCTCCTCACAGGGTACGTGAGCTGGTGGCTCAGTGCTCAGGAGAAGGGTGAGTAGGAGGCCGACAAAGCGGCGAAGGGCATGGACTTGGGAGATGCCTCATTCTGGTTCCACATCCTGCCTGTGGCTCCAACAAGCTGAGTGGCCTCGTTCAATCTTTCTGTGCTGTAGTTTCCCTGTCTATGCAATGGGGCTGGTCAG
Source organism: Macrotus californicus (assembly GCA_007922815.1). NCBI lineage: Eukaryota > Metazoa > Chordata > Mammalia > Chiroptera > Phyllostomidae > Macrotus > Macrotus californicus. The sequence continues at coordinate 268,122 of VMDR010000308.1, forward strand.
AGTTCCCCTCTGGGTGCTGTTTAAAGGACAAAGGGGCGAAAACATGTATAACAAACACTGAGCGCAAGATGAGATCTCAGTACTTGTGGATGCTGTTATTATTGTTGTTGTTGCCGAATGGTCAGTAGACAGCAGTTCCCTTGGCCAGGCGACCCCAGACCAGGGGAGGCCATGGGTTAGTGGTATAATGAGCCCCCATTTGAAGTCAGGGGCCTTGGCTGGAAAGTGTGCCCTGTAACTTACTCCGGCACACTCCTTCAAATTGGGCAAATTCAACTGCGTGCATTTGTCCCCAAGAACAAGAGGGAGAAAGTCGACAACTGAAATAGCTACCTGACACACCACTCAGAAGGCGAATGTCCCCGGTGAGCGTGGCAGGGGATACGGTCAACCCCTGCATCTCACATTGCCAGAGCAAAGCAATAGGCACTACCACCATCACCCCAGGGGAGCAGCCAGGGGGCCTCCCCCAAATGAGGTATGAGCCTGGTTTCGCTGTAAGCCATTCACAGCTTCCTGGTCTCCAGCCGGGTGGCACTTTCCCTTTTTCAGGTTAAAAGCATTCTAAAAATACCTTCTGAGCCACTGAGGTCCCCAGTCTTCCCTGCTCTGATTTCAGTCCAGTCCCCATCTCCTATGGCACGTGTCCGGCTAAGACCTCACTGCCGTGGATGTGTGCCAGGTCTCAGAACTCACTGCGGAATAGTGACAAGTTGCTTCAGACCAAGTCACGTGGCCCAGCCTTCCATTTGGACCCAGGAGGAGGGCAGGAGGACCCCTAACCCCGATCTGACCCGGGGCAAGTTTCCAATATTTGGAAAACGAACAATGATTTTTCTCCCCCTGAGCCCCGAAGTCCACTCCAAAGTCCAAAAATATCACATCCTCGAAGCCCAAAAATATCATACCCAACTTCCAGACTTTACAGAGAATGGGAATTACACTGAAGAACTTACAGGTCGCTTTGAGGAACTCCCACCCTCCCGACAAATTCTGTGTCCTGTAAACGGTGGCAGAAGACAGGGTCTGATTTGAGTGCGTGGCTGGGTGGTATTGCAGCACCCAAGTCTGCCGTTTCCCTGTTTCCACCACAGCCGGCCAGACAGTGTTCAGATACTTGGCATTTTTGGGGAAACGCCCAGGCCTGGGTTTTCTCTCTGGCTCCAGGGCAGGCTGTGTGTCCAGCACAGCCTGCCTGCATTCTGCCTGGGCTGGGGGGTGGAGGGGATGAGGGTGCTTATCCTGAATCAATACTAGGAATTAATGATCACTTGGGCAGAGAGGATCTTGGGATTTCTGCCTCACATGTAGGGACTTCCCATCATCAACCTGGCTGTGCCTCTGGTTCTAACTCTGACCTTTTAGTTCACCTTTTGCCTCAGTCTCCATCTTGGACTCCGGTTCGGTTATCAGTGCCAGACGTTTCCCTTTGGCCTGACTACATCAAGGTGAACCACATGGCACCGTGGCCCTTTACTTGTGGGTTCTGCCTCTGAACCATACCCACTGCCTGGCTGTCTCATCTCACCATTGGGAATGAGGCCATGCCCCAGCGTGCCCTGAGAGAAGAAGCATAGGCCCTGGGGTCAGACTGATGGCTTCAGACCCAAGCCCCACAGCTTAGCTGGCTGTGCAACCTTGACCATGCTCCTCAATCACTCTGTGCCTCAGGTTCCTCACTGCAAAGTCAAGATATCCTCGGGGATTTGTTGAGGTAATTTAACCTGATAATGAATAGAAAGAACAGTACCATGCTGGGTGCCTTTAAGTACACAATAAATATTAGCTATTATACTAATTATGTGCTGTCTGCATTTGGGGATTCTAAATTTATTTTGAAATCTGTAGCAAATTGACAAAGAGAATCAGAAGAAATAAAGATGATTATTAGTTGGAATGTTCTTTTTGAATGTATGTGCTCACCAAGGCTTTTCCAAATTAACCTTCAAAGCAGTCTCAGACCAAGCCATCTTCTGGCCATATCTCATGGAAAAAGGACTGCTTTACTTAGGAACATTAAAAGAAGAATTCATCTAAAAATCAGCTGTAAGAAGGAAATAGGATGAGGAAGTTAAAGACAACATTTTGGCTGAGCAGCTTCAACCAAGGCCTGGTTGGTTAAACTAACTTCAACGTGCACAAGCAGTAACCTCGCAATGGGTGGCTGGTGTTTGAGCTGTTCAACCCTGTGTCCGCGAGTCAGATAAGGACCAATTACAGAGCACATCCACATATTTGCTCCGGCAAGCGGACAATGCACTCAAGCCTTCCCTCTCAAGCCTTCCCTAACAACGTGGCCAGCCTTCGGAGGCTGCATTCCTACTCAGACAAAGCAAGACTGTTCCAACCCCTGTCAACACCTCAGTGTCTGCGACTGATAGCAATCAGAGCCTTTTTCTTGGCTCAACTCACGTTTACATAATGCAACATCACAAACAATTTGGATCTGAAATTCATTTATTGAAAACCCCAATGCCCCACAAGCTGCTAATGGTATAAACCTTTTGCCTCAGGTGAAATCAAGTCACTGAAGGATGCGGTCCCTAAATGAGCAGAGGTTTCCATTCCAATGTGGCTACAGGGCTGCAACAGAGAGAAAGTAGGAAGGAGATTCGACCTTCAGTCATCACAGCAGTGGAAAGGGCCTGTACGACTGTGTATCTCGGGGACTTGACTCATTGAGGGAAACCCAAGGTGGAGTCTTGAGACTTTTCCTTACCTTTAAAATAAGGGTTTGCAGGGAACATACATCTTACTAAGAATCTCCAGTTCCCCAAGTGCAAATTGAAATAGTCTTTTCTGAAGGCACAGAGCTGGGCATAAATAGGGAGTTTGCTTGTGCACTTGGGTTAGAAGGACCATCACGACTCGGTCTCCTCAAGGGTGGGAAACACTCAACCTTGTTTACGGCAGCAGGTCCTACAGGCTGTCTCCCCATGATGCTGGTCTCCAGCAACACACCGTGACAAAACGGATCTATGACCAGGTAAATTTGGGAAACACTGCAGATTATACAATGCACATCCACACATTAAAGGCTCTTAGAAGTCCCACAGTAAAGAAATATATTTAACTTTTTTTAACCTAGTTATTTTTCAAATGTTTTTGACCATAGGACTTTTTAATGTATGAGCCCCTAAAAGCTTCAGGAAACATTCAGGGCACTGTTGGGCTTATTGTTATAAGCTGCCCAGTTCCTTCTTCTGACTGCTGAGGGGGAACCCAACAACTCTCATCACCCCCAGCTCGTTCCCTCCTGACCATGAGTGAGACATCAGTATGATGGTAAGAGAAGCCTCTGAAATGTGGCTTCCTCTAACACAGATGCCTCGCAGACGGCCACAACAAGCACGCCTGTGCACGCATGTGCATACATGGCCAAGCAACATCCCATGTAATGGCCCTTCTGGCCTGGATTGAGGACTTCTTGATCGACCCTCACCCCCAAAGCTACTGTGACAAGTGGTCTGCTTCAGCCTGTCAACAGTCTTCTCGCTCCAGCAGCCTGGTCCTGGGGTCTGCAGGAGGAGACAGGTCCTCAGGCTGTGCAGGTGGAGAGGCCCCTCCGTGTCCCTTCCCTGACCTGTCCTGGGCTGTGTCCTTCGACTGAGAGCAGCTCTTTGTCATGAGTTCAGTAGCAAGCATGTTCCATCTCGTTTCTGATGGGCACCAGGCAGAATCTTTATAAATAATCATGAGGGAATTTAAAGGTGATTTGTACATATATGAACAAATCATGACCCAAAGCATCAAATGGCTTAGGTCTGCCCTATCAGAACTACAGAGGTAACTGACAAAATGCTTCAAAGCCATCGTAGAGGACGTCCCCTTCTGGGAAGATGGAGTAGGTAAACTGTCTTCTTTTCTCCACTTCTGGGAAGATGGAATAGAAGGGCTATTTTCCTTACTCTCCCCACATAGTTCAATTTAAAGCCCTGGACATGACGTGAAACAAGACTCAAAAGGTGGAGAGATAAAGTCTGGCTGGAGGCTTGGAACCCGAGGAATGACAAGGTGGTGAGTTCACTGGGTTTTCTTCATGCCTTGCATGTCCCAGACCTGGTGCTGGTGAAGCAACAGCCCCAATTTGCAAATGGGCACAAAAATAAAGCCTGCACTAGTCAAAGGTGAAGAAAAGAGGCAGCCGAGCCAAAAGAAGACTTCTAGACAAGAACTGCTCTATTTTAGCCACAGAAGACTCTGTAGCCCCAACTCCACCAGCCCTGGCTGAGTGGGGAACCTCGACTTCTCCTCCATCAGTCTGATGAGGCACCCGAACCTCTTGCTGGGGCTGTGTCAGAGAAGGCCAAGCTCCCCACGCTGAATGGTAAAGCACCCCTCCCCATGCTGTCGGCGGAAACCACGTGTGGAACCCGGTCTTCTAGACTCACCCTGTGGCATGGAACAAGGTGGCTCCCACCAACAACCTCACCACTGGGGTGCTATCAGAGGAGTCTAACAGAAGGTCAGTACTGTCACACTGCCCAGCAGTGATGAGCCTCCCATGGTATTGGGGGGCAGTCTGGGAGCAGTGGTAAGGCACTCTTGCCCTTCCAGCCAGGTGGCATCGACAGAGGCCTAGTGCAGAGATGAAGTTCCCATACCCTTCTAGCCAAACAAGGAGCCCTATCCCCCATGTATCAAGGGAGGCCAAGTGGGGAATTGGGACTTCCACCCCCACCTGGGGTGGCAAGGCAGTGCCACCAACCCCCCCTCACTGCCAGAGCAGTGTCAGGAGCCAGCTAAAACAGAAGACTTAAATAAGATCCAGAGCCTCATTACATAACAGCCACAATGTTCAGTTTCAATAGAAAAATCACTCATCATTCCATGAACAAGGAAAGTCACAACTTAAATTTGAAAAGACAATCAAAATGTTCCAACGCTGACGTGGATTTTAAAGCAGCCATTATAAAAATGGCTCTCATGAGCGAAAAACATGCTTGGTACAAATAAATATCTGGGAAGCCTCAGCAAAGAAATGGAAGACAAAAGAAGAACGAAATGGAAATCTCAGAACTGAAAAAGAGATATCGAAATAAAAAAATCCGTGGACGGGCTCCACCTCAAAATGAAGTTGACAGAAGAAAGAATCAGTAAGCTTGAGCACGGGGCAATCGAGATGACCCAATCTGAACGACGGAGAGAAAACAGACTGAAAAAAAAAAATGGACAGAGCCTCAGAGATCTAACATTTGTGTCACTGAAGACCTAGAAGATGAGAAGAAAGACAACAGAGGTGCTGAAAAAGTGCCTGAAGAAATAATAGCTGAAAACTTCCCCAATTTGCAACAAGACATAAACCCACAGATGTAAGGTGAGCAGATTCAAAAAGGATAAACCCCAAGAAATCCATGCCAAGACACATCTTTTCTTGAGTTTTGAAAACTCAGGAAAAAAATATTTTGAAAGCTGTGACAGGGAAATACCACCTTAACTACAGGGAAAGAGCAATTCAGATGACAGATTTCACATCAGAAGCACAAGTTGAAGAAGGAAGAGGCACCCATGTTCTCAAGGGCTGAATAAAAAAACTGTCCAATGAGACCGCTATCCAGCAAGACACCCTTCAGAATGGAGAGAAAATCAAGGCATTCTCAGATTAAAATAAAAAAAAAACAGCTAAGATAATTTGTCACTAACAAATCTATCCGTAAGAAATGGCTAAAAGAAATTCTTTAAATAGAAAAAGAAATAAACATCAGAAAAATAGGTAAAGTAAAAATATGAATAAATTTATTTCCTTCTCCTTTTAAAGTTTCTAAGTTATGTTTAGTGGATGAAGAAAAATTATAACACTGTCTGGTATGGTTCTCAATGTATGCAGAAAAAATATTTAAGACAATTTTAA